>JAAAKQ030285093.1:0-10397 GCA_010016005.3 Zanna intricata | reverse complement strand
CAAATGAGGAGGTATTTAGGAGAGCTAATGAACAGAGAAGCTTGTTAAAACAATTGAAAAGAAGAAGAGTGCAACTAGTAGTGCAACCCAGTGGAGATATTGTCCCCAAACATTTACCTACAACTTTCCCATATGCATGAGTATATGTTGCAATTTTTATCAAAATCGGTCTTTCCAATCAAAAGTATTAAGCTTCACATTAGTTCTGAATGTCCTTTGAGATTATTCAGAGTTAAGAGATATCATATGAAAGTTTTGTGTCATATCAAGTTCAATGGATATGGTCAAAATTTTATTGCAACTGAGCATAATTAATTAATTGCTCTCTCTCTTTTATATGTTGATCAGTGAACTCTATTAAAAATTTACAGAAAAACAATTGCTTTAAAATCTATATTTCTCTTAATAGGTTTGAATTATTATAATAATTTAATTTTAAAATTTTTTAGTGACAAACAAAATAAAATTTCTATAAATATTTTAAATTATATATATATTTTTTTTAAGTATGGTGGTTTTTTAAACAGAAATCAAGAAAATACATATAAAAATTACTTACTAAAAAATGTTTATCATAATATGCATATTAAAATTTTTATTAATTTAGTATTAATAATTTTATAATTTAGTATTTTTTAGATCTTGAATTTTCGGCATGGGGGGTCTCCACCCCATAACACTTAATCCCACCCCTCCACTATCATTATGGTTCACCATTTCTGTTTTACTTTTCTTTTACTTATGTTAGTTTTCATTTTGTTTATAAATACCTTTTCCCTTATAGTAGTAGTGTCAACTGTTTTAAGTTTTCCATTTTATTCTGTTTCTACTTTGGTTTTGAGTTTCTGCTTTAAACTTTTTTAATTGCTGCCTTTCTTTTATTTATTTAATATTTTAGTGAAAAAGCTGTTTCTTAGTTCACTTTTTATAAAATCCTTTTGGTTCTTTAAATATTTATTTACTGTTTGTTCCGTTTTCTTGTTTCTATTGATTTTAAAATCTTGCTTTGAACAGTGAAGTGTTTAATTTATTTTAAATGTTGTTAATTAACTGATTAAACCTTTTTTGATTCGTTTTGTTTCTTGTTTCCCAGACAGAAATTTAAATTTTCTATGTAGATCTTTCCCTTATTTATGGCTTTTGGTTTTTTTTTTTTATTCAATTAATTAAATGAAATATTCTTTACTTACAACTTGTAAAAAAATATCTAAATTTAAAAAATATGATAATTTTTGTAACGGAGCCCTCCACATCACAATTAATTCCATCTCTCCACTATTGTTATGGTCTAGCATTTCTGTTTTTAATTTTCTTTGACTTATGTTAGTTTTTGTTAAGTTTATAAACACTTTTTTCCTTATATTATAGTGGTGTCAACTGTTTTAAGTTTTTTTTTGTATTTTTTCTCCTTTATTTTAGTTTCTTTTTTATTTATTTTTTTTTTAACTGTTCCCTTTCTTTTATTTACTATATACTTTAAAGTTGTTTCTTAGTTGGTTTTTATAAATTTCTTTTGGTTTTTAAATTTTTAACTTAGATTTCTTGTTTCCCTTAGTTTTAAAAACTTGTTTTGAACAGTTAAAGTGTTTTTTCTGAAGACTTGTTAATCAACATGATTAAATCTTTTTCAATTAATTTTGTTTCTTGTTTTCCTGTAAACTATATTTTGGTATTTAAATTGTCTATGTAGGTCTTTTCCTTTTATGTGGCTTTTTTCCTTTATTTAATTACCAAAGCTCCTTTCTTCTTTTTATGTAACTTGCAAACTTGTAGACTTTCGTAGACTGAACTTGTATAAGTTTTTAGTTCTTAAGCAAAGTGTGATTGATGTACTTCTATCAGACGTTCAAATAAAAGTACATTTTAGAATAATATGTCATTATGTTACAATAAACATTGTTTATAAAAAAACTTGTAATTTTGTTGCTTTGTTAAATTTTTTATTTAATTCTTATGTAATAAAAAAAAAAGTATTATGCAATATATTATACTCCTTTTTGGGCAGTCGTGTAAATAAGGTCCATTTCTGAGTATATCAGTTAAACAGTAAATTTTTGTTCTGGCTTGGATCCACCATTATTTTGTATTATACTAGCAAATACCCTGTTCAAATTTTAAAATCAGAAGATTGGTTACAAAAATATAACATTTCCAATTAACTGTGATCTGTTAGATTGAGAATGTACCTAATGCATACAAAAGTTAGCCTTCAGCCAACTAACAAATAACCCATTTTCAATTTTGAAAATTGGATAATTGTTTGTAGAGATATTATAAGAGCACCCCACTGCACCTCCAAAAAAACTCTGTTTGTTACCAGTTGATGGAGAGATTGGTCTTGCCTTGCACGAGGTGCTCACATCATCTCACCATGACTGGACCAGGAGTTGACAACCTACAGCATGCGTGCCATATTTGTCACTCCAAGCAATTCCTAATGGTGCACAGACACTCTAAGTTTTAGATATCAATAATTTGATTATGATTGATACAAAAGTCTGAATTATAAAAGACCCAGATCACAAGTCAGTTCTCAAAATTTCACAAAGTGTCATTTCTTTGATTCTTTCTACTTTGTACCAATCAAGCTAAGTTGATATCGTTTGAAAATATATTCAGCAGCATGGTGACTCAAAACTTTAGCCAAATCCCGTAACACAGACCACAATTAAAATCGCTCATCATTCTTTGGGTGAAAATAGGTTTCACAAAAAGTTTACATTTTTATAGCATATTTTTTTAAAAGTGATATTAATTGGTGTGTTTTAAAATAAATATATTTGAATTATAAAAACAATTAGATCTATTTAAATAATGTTTTGACAAATTTAAAATTTTTTTGTTATTTTAATTCAGTTAGATTTTATATATAAATATCAGCATTGATTTTGTCAATTTATTTATATTTTCATGTTAAATATGTTAGAAAAGATAAAGAAACTTGATCGTCTATTTCAAGAAAACTGGACAAAAGAATATGATTTGTAAAACAAAAAGATTGTGCTGTTTGTGTTTTCTGTAACGCAAGTGTTATCTTTTACACAGATAGAGAATGTATCAAAGAAACTTTTTTGAAAAGTGCTGAAATTTTGTTTGATGATCTATCAAAAAATGAGATTATACTCTCTCAAATTAGAGAAATACCAGTTTCTGCAAAATCAATTGAGAGAAGCAAAACTGACTTGGCTGAAAATGTAACAATTAAACAAACAATTGGATTTAAACAATCCCAAGTATTTAGTAATGTAAATTTAGATCTATTATTTTTATATTCTATTCTATTTTTGTATTCTATAGTATTCTATTATTTTTGTATATTATTTTGTAATATTATTAATTTTATTGATTCGTATCATTCAGTTCAAACCCAGCTCACACAGAGATAGAGGCTCATAGTTCACAGTCATTAATTCAGACATTAAAGTTTGTGGCTCAACCGGCAAATCTCCACTAGTACAGATATAATAATATACATAAATATAGCTTACGACATTCTGGGTAACGTAAGGATTCCAACGCGGGGTCATAGATTTAAATTAGTTCAGCAGTTTAACTGCTACGGTAAAACAAACATACAAATATACACCCTAAATACATTACATTTCTTTATGATTAATCTTATAATAAATTATTAGTGTACGAGTATAAACCACTGTGAGTGATTTTTAAGAATAAATTAAAAATATATCGAATCTAAAAAAAAAAAAAATCAAATGTGGACACCAAATGACTTACTTAAACGAAAATGCAAAAATAATACATTTCTAAATTATAATTTTCAATTAATATAAAATACCTAATCAGATGTTTCGCCAAATCCATTACATATACACATATATAATAATGCCTATTAAATAACACATACACATTTTTAAAAGTCCATAACATTTTATTTCACTAATAAATTCTGATTTTTTGTAATTTTTTTTTTATTGTCATTATTGAATTATTTATTGCAAAAAATGTTTTCTTAATCAGGGGTTAATAATTATTAATAAATACATACACACATAAAAAGTTAAAAAAAGAAAAAGGAAATGAAATCTGATTGGAACTGATGTGCCTTCCCTGTAATATCCAAATATTTCATTAATTAAAATTTTATTTGGTTATAACTGTGGAACCAATTAGAATAAGTACCATTTACGACACATCGTTGAAAAGCTCTCAATGGGGAATTAGTACTGCATTTAAGAAAAAGACCAAAATCCAAATTTTTGGGGATTTTGGCTTTTTTGGACACTTTTGGTTCAGTCGATTGCAATCAAAAGGAGAGATGCATAATTAGATGTTACAGTAGTCCTAAAACCAAAATTTCAACATCCTACGGCTAATCGTTTTTGAGTTTATGTGAGATACATACGAACGAACATACATATGTACAGACATCACGCCGAAACTAGTCAAAACGGATATTTCCGTTGAAATCTGAAAACCGAAATTTTACTCGATCTTAATATTTCCTTTACTTCCTACAAGGAAGTAAAAAGAAATTTTTCAAATTTTAAGTATATACAGGTAATTTTAAAAAATTTAAGACATTTCTTTCAAATGATTTTTGAAGAATATTAACCGAAGAAAACTAGAGCAAAAACATACTTCAATTTTACGAGGTGAGGTGTTATTTTTTGAATAAAAGTAATTTCGTATTATTTAGATAGGCATTGTACGCGTAGGTAACAGATTTGTTTTGATAAATTTTTTTTTCTAAAATGCCCTCTGATGAAGATCGAAATTGTTTATTTTCGTGTATCGTCCCAACGCCTTGAATGAATTTTTAAAAAATTAATTAATATGATCAATGTCCCACGTATATAGAAATATTTGAGCCAAATTTGATGAAAATCGGTTCAGTGAATTTTGAAATATAAGGCAAAAAGCATTACGACACACACATACGTACATAAGTATGCAGATACATACATATTCGAACATGTGTTTTTTTTCTAGATGAATGAGATGGATCCTAAAACGTAAAGATTTGTAAAAAAAAAAAACGATATCCTATTTTTGACATTATCCACCATACCTTTCAGCTTTAATATTTTTATTCTAGCTATATTCCCCGGGAAAGTAAAAGAATGGTAGAATATCGGGATCGGCGGGTACCACTTTCCCGGGTTCGAATCCCGGTCAGGCATGGCATTTTTCACACACGCTGCAATTCGTTCATCTCATCCTCTGAAGATATAACCTAACGGCGGTTCCGGAGGTTAAACAAAAAAAAAAAAAATTCTTTCCCAATATTTTTTTTTTACAAAACGATAATTTTTAATAACTTGTTCATAAACCAAGTGTTTCGATTTATTTTACTTTCATAATGTAAAAATAAATAATTTTAAGGAACTATTAATAACGTTATATTTTAATGTGTGTTTAAAATAGCATCCTTAGGAGATAATTTACTGTATATTGAACTCTTGACAAATACCTAGGAGAAACTTTTTCTTTTTAAACTGGAAATCCCAATTCCGAATAAACTGTCGATAATTTGACTCATTAACCTATTATACTAGTAGATAAACTGTCCTCAGCAAAGCGAAGAAATGAAAACACGTATTCCAATTCTTTCTCCAGTTTTATAATTTTAAGTTTTGGATACTTTTCTATCTTACAACAAATACGAATTGACGCTCTTCAAAAAAAAAAAATTTTTTTTTTTTGAGGCGCAAAACGCTTTTGCGTTATTATTGCCGGAAACAAAATATTATAACAGAAAAAAACTAGATTAAAACTAAAATATTAAAAACTAATAACTGATAAAATACCACTAAAAACTTACAACTAATATCACAGTCGGAATCTTAAGAATACGATTAGAAATTTATTTAAAAACAAACGCAAAAATAAAAAATCTGATGTAGACACTACATGACTTCCTTGTGTGCTTATTAAATTACACATAGCTACTTGTTTCCACATAATTACAGGACGATCTCGTTGCTACCGGTTCTGTCGAAGCTGTTCGAGAGAGTTTTCCTCGAAAGGCTGAGGCGATACTTGGAGAACGAGGTACGACCGGAGCAGTTCGGGTTCAGAGAGGGCCACTCTACAATTATGCAACTGATCCGGCTGATAGATAGTTTGCCGGAGGCCTGAACAGAAAAGCAGTAACCGCGGCAGTTTTTTTCGACGTCAATAAGGCCTTTGACAAAGTCTGGCACGACGGCCTGCTGTATAAGTTTGCGTAAACAACACCGCAACCACCGAACGCTATGTGAAATTTCTGCGGTCATATTCCCTTGGACGGCGATTCGTTAGCCGCGTGGGCGGGGATCTGTTTCCTCTACCAGGACGATAACGGCTGGAGTTCCCCAGGGGGCAGTCCTTTAGCCGTATCTACACACAGCGTATACTAACTACATACTGCTGTCGGTGGGTGTAAAGACAGCGCTGTACGCGGATGATACGGCGTATTTCTACGAATCTAGAAATGCGGCCTACGCGCTCGAACGGCTCCAGCGACAACTGGATTTAGTGGAGCCGTGGCTTAACATGTGGTGGATCAAGGTAAACGGTGAAAAATATGTAGCCGTGATGTTCACATGTAAGAGACCACGTGCTCCGGCCAGACATTTGGAAATCGCAGGGGAGAAAATTCCCTACGAGGCCAAAGTTAAATACCTGGGAGTCATCCTGGACAAACGGCTTAAAATGGCAGAACACGTAAAATACGTGACCGCTAAAGCCAAATCCGCTAGGGCTTCTTTATACTCGGTACTTAACCGCGCCAGTCCCTACCCGCTGGCGACTAAACTAATGATATACCGGCTATATATTCTGCCGATATTAACGTATGCCCGATGAAGGAAGCACCAATGAGCTCCAGCAGCCAGAAAAAACTGGAATAGTACAAAATATAGCGCTACGGACGATCTTCGGAGCGCCATGGTTTGTCAGAAACGCCACGATGCTGGGCTAAAATCTGTATCGGAGGTGGGTGCGCGCAGTGTTCGCAAGAACGGCTGTGTCTGAGTACAGCCGCTCAGGGACATCTATGACGATAACCCGACAGTATAGCGCATTAGGAAAAGATCGCACGCTGTACTGGATGAACCACCTTAGGAAAATTAGGCATATAGCCACGTTACAGGTCCTGTTAGCCTCAAAGAAAACGTCAAAAAACATGTGCGCTGTACTCTAGCTTTTCACAACAATAGCTATGTGCGCTGTGTTACACTGTTCCAGTGTTCCACGATTTCATCCGTGTGCGCTGTGCGCTGTTTCATAGTCGTAGTATCAGACAGTGCCGGTCCTGAGTAGAGCAGGACTGACGCCGCCTGACCGGCGGTTTTTTTTCGCGACTAGTATGTCTTGATGGTTCGAATGAGGAATCCTTATTTGTCTCCAAAGCACAAAGCACCTTGCAGGTAGATTTTTTTTTTAGTTTGAATCATTGAATTAAATAAATAAAAAATATTATATTTAAATAAAATAATAAATATTTTAAATTAAGTTGTATGTGTAAGCCGTACATAAAAAACAACTGTGCTGTCAGATTCCGTTTTTTTAACATTTCTATTTTTACACCATTTAATTAATTTCTGTTTCTTTAAATAAATACACGATCTTAACTTTAAATACTACCTGTATTATCAGGGAATTTTACTGAGATAACAATCAAACAAAACCATCTGAAGTACAGTCTTCATAAAATAATGGTGGGATTTCTGTAATTCAGATCAAGGCATAGGGAAATTTTGAGAAGTAATTTGGTGTTTTATTTAAACAAACTCAAAAATTTCTGTAACAGCAGTTGAAACCACCATACCAGTTTTTGTGGTTGTTGCTGAGGTGTGTTTAGTTCGTTACTAGTGAATGGCGCACAAATGATCCAACATTTGGTTTTGTTAAAAAATATTTATTTGAATCACAATACACAAAAATAAAATACAACGTGTTCACTAAATACCAGGAATTTATGTTTTGCTTATCACGTGTTCAATATCATCACCATCACGTCCAGCAACTTCTTCAACACCAACTTCATTGTTGTTAATAACTCGACAACACATATCCTCTTTATCTCGTTGCACGCCTCCATGATAAGCTCTCGCAGTTCTATCACTGTACGAGGATGTTTAGGGAAAATCTTTTTCTTTATAAATCTCCAACAAAATAAACACACGAATTCAAATCTGGACTGTTCGGGGGCCAATTCTATCCTTGCGCAAAACGATTAGGAAATCGGTTTTAAATGACAGCCTTAAAATTTTCATCCAGAAAGTCTAAAACAGCATTAGCTATGTGCGGTCTGATTCCATGCTGCTTGAAAAAAAAACTCGTTTTCTAATAGAAATCCTTTTACAGAAGTTGAGGAACAAATTTATTACACAGCATGTTTAGATAACGTTCACTGTACACTGTCCAAAAAAGAATAGCCTTACTACCCCATAACTTGAGATAGCGGGCCGTACCGTAATTCTTGAAACGTGATGCACCTTTTCATCCATACATGAACGTATGGCCAAAAAACGCACAGTTTGTTTATTAACAACCTCGTCTAGGAGAAAATGTGTCCCATCTTAAAACCGAACGTTGTTCAACAATACGTCTTGGTATACAGCCCGTTTAGCGAATGGCAATCTTAGGTGTTTGTTATCAACCGTTAACTTAGGTAAAACTATTACTTTTTTACGAAAGGCGTGCTACTTCTTTTCTTGTTGATTTCCGCGGGCTCCTCAGCAACGCTCTCTGACAGCTTCGACATTCTGTGGAGAACGAACAACGACAGGCCGTTCGCGCTTAAGCTCAATTCATTATTATTAACCACCATTATTAAATTTTTCGTGAAGTCTACGAATTTTTTTAAATGAAGGCGACCACCAAATAGGAAAAGGGGAACGAAACCGCACTACACCTCACTTTTTGATTCATTTAAAACAATACAGTTTTTACGTAGTCAGTCTTCCTTTGCCAGCCGTCTTGGATCGATATATAAACAGCGCACTCAAAAAAAAGAAGAAACTAATATTTATGAACTGCTGTCACTTCTGCCAACATAAAGCACATTAATAATTATTAACGTAAACAAGTATTACTAAAAAAAAAATGTTGGATCATTTTGTGTGCCACTATAAGTTCACTTTCAAGAAAAAACAAAGTGTATTTTGTGGTAGGCTGAATTAAAGTCCGTAATTTTAATGTGGTGGCTTTTTTTTATATTCACCTGAATATGGAAAAGAGCCATCACGTGAAAATAATATATCGGTTCAAACAGTTCGAAGAAAGTGGATCTATTCTCAAGGAAAAATCAACCGGCACACCACGTGTATCAGTCGAAATATTGAACTAACTAGACAATTTGCAATCAGAAGTCCTAAGAAATCCATCTCTTGTTGAATCCTCTAGTTAGAAATTCCGAAAACAGTTTTATACAAAAGATTGAAATTACACTCATATAAAATCCAGCTACTGCAGGAATTGAAAACTGATGATGGAGAAAAACATTTAGATTTCGCTGTTAAAATTTTCCAAAAAATTAATGAAAGCAAATCATTTTTAGACAACACAATTTTTACAGATGAAGCTACATTCCATATTAAGGCGTGTTAAGAGACATAAATTCCGAATGTAGGGATCTAAAGACCCAAATGTAATTTTTGAGAAACAACGCGACAAGCCTAAAGTTAATGTTTGATATGGTTTGATATAAAATCGGGTAATCGAGCTTTTTTCTTCGCTGAAAAGATTATTAATAGAAGTATTTATGTTAAACAATTAACTGCTTTCCTCAACTGGATGATCTGAAAAACATACAAATGAATTCATTTCCAAACAGATGGCACAACTCCCCACCCTAGCTCCCCCCCCACTTGAATGAATTCTTCACCATGGTTTTGAACGGAAAATTTGGAGAACGATGGATAGGCCGGCAAGGACCTATACGCTGGCCTCAAAAGAGTCCAGACCTGACACCTTGCGATTTTTTTCTTATGGGAGTATATAAAAAACATTTTTTATTCGCAAAAAATATGACAGGAAAAGATTAATAAACCAATTGTAACCGTAACAGAAAATATGTTAATTCGGGTATGAGCAGAAATTGGGTATCGATTGGACATTTGCCGAGCTACTAATAGTGCACTTATTGAAATTTATTAGTTATATAAAAAAATCTATTTTAGATGACAAATTCGATAAATAAACAACGTCATCAACTGTAAGTATTGTTGTCATTTGTAAAAATCCGTTGACAAACAATTAACCCGACAGTAAGCTGATAATTTCTATTTGTTATTAATCATTTTTATTACATTTAGTGGAGGATTATCAGCGTACATTACGGTGCGAAAGCGTACTGCCGGGTTAATTGTCTGCCAAAGTCGAGAGTTCTAAGGTTCAAATCCTAGTAAAGGTAGTTATTTTTATACGGATTTGAATACTAGATCGTGGAT
>JAAAKQ030285070.1:0-27345 GCA_010016005.3 Zanna intricata | reverse complement strand
AAAAATGAATATTTCTCTTGTTTTCTTAATTTTTTTGGAACCAATTTCTCATAACAAATTTAATAAATTAAGAAAAAAAATTTCCCTGGGTCTCAAGGGGTACTAAAAAAAATGTAACCTATAGGTTACGTTGGGTCTCAGGAGGATATGCAGAAAGTAAAAACTATAAAAAGAGAAAGTCTATAATTGTTACAATTTTCTAGGCACACACCCACAGTTGGATAATGAGCTTACTTTTTCTCTCTACCTCTAAACTGATACAACTTCTCCCACCTTCTATTACTTAGTACTAATATTTTTACTAATTAATTTTGATAACTAAACAACAAAACCTTGGTACAAATCAGCAGTAAACACTTCTTTGAATTTTTTATTTGATCATGGATTACAAATTTTTTTTTAAAGAAATTTGTTCATAGAATAAATGATAAATAAATACAGATATAAATAAAAACTATCATGAATTTTTAAAATAATTTTAACTGATTTAATTGGTTTTTTTTAAATTTTAATTTTTTTTTGTTTTTTTTACTTCATAAACTTAAAAGTTAATTATTTTACATTTTTTTTTTTTTTTTTTTTTTTTTTTTTTTTTTTAATACTGTCTCCATGTTTACGGCTTGATTAGGATATTGAGAGAGTAATAAATGTAAATGTTTATATAAATACAATTTATTAGTTTAAGAATATAAATAAAACAAGACAAATCAATAATAACAACGACAACAAGAATAATGAACAACAATAATAAACAACTGAAAATAATAATCAGATTAATAACAATAATGACACAGCAAACAACAATAGTAATAAACGTCAATAATAATCACAGTAATCACAACTGCAACAATAATAATAAAAAACAATGATTACATACAAAACAGATTTTAAAGTAATTGTCAGGATTTATTTACAGGTAGTTAAATATTGAAAACCAGAATTCAGTCCCACCGACAAAAGACAATAGCATGATCCCAATCTTAACATTTTTAACCACTAGTCTTGTATTAACAACAACAGTAGAATAGATAAGACAATTATAAAATTCTTTAACTGCAAATACCTTTGCTATTCACAAATAAAACTACCCTAACAATTTATGAATGAAATTTAGTACATTATCTATCTCTTTTACTTATAGTCTAACGGTAACTCACTGACCCACTTCTTTTTTCCCGTGTATTGTCCACACTGGAATTACTTGTGACGTTGCCTTAATTGCATCAAACGTGCATACACTAGAAATTTGATCTTTCACTTACTTCCTTGCAGAATACTCTCGCTTAGAACTCCATCAATTCAAAGTTGCACAATAACTACTTGCTTAGAAATCTCTTGCACTCTTGCAGACTAACTATCAACTGGTCTTCCCCGGAATATTTATACTCCTATCCTCTTTACCTGCAAGTCCGGATTCAACTTAAAGCGTGAGAATGATCGTCTGCCCTCACATTTTCCAATGAGATTCCTATCCTAGTCTGGTAACCTTTCTCATGGAGCAACAGCTGTTTAGGTATCAGTAAGCACTATTACAAAGAACAACTGTTAAATGGACCTGTTAGCTTTACTGAAAGGGCTTCTTTTAGCTCCTTTCTGAATTCCTCCCATTATTATATTTTCTACTACTTTCTTCTTAATTGGCAGGAATTCATTACTCAGGTCTGTTATACCAGTTTTGATACAAGAGAGATTTACTTAAAAAAAAAAAAAAAAAAATTGTAAAATAATATTACAAACCCAATATTAAATTATAATTGTTGATATCTTCTGTAACAGTGAAAATAGATTATTAATTTTCTTGTAAGGTTTACCATAATTTCACAATACATAATATTTTAAGTAGACTATAATATAATTTAATTTCGGCTATTGTTATAAAATTATTACTTCATTTCATTTAGTGGTTAAAGAGAATTCATTTTAATGGTTAAAGAGAAGTATGGAAATATGAATGTTCAATGAACAAAATACAAAAGACAACTAACCATAAATTGCAGAGGAGCTAGTGCTTTAAGCAGGTATGATTCACTGAAATTTATAGAAACCATGATTTAGAATGGATTTGTTAAACATTGATCACATCATGGGTAATGTCATGTGCAATGATGAACTCCTTTGTTATAATAATTATGTTTATTATTATGATTAACATTTGATTATATTTGTTATTTGTTATGATTAATGGACTGAAGCGTCATTACTGCAGTTCATCTGTTGAAATGTTTACTGCCTCTATCCCGCATCATTTTTTAGCAGCATAATTCTCAAAACCACAAAGTTTTTTGTTCACGCTGGCATCAGCAGTGAACAAAAAATATATCAAGTGTAATAAGAAATATACATCGAATATTGGACCAAACAAACTAAGCGCTTATCAGTGTAAAATATTCTTTTGTTTTTGTTCATTAAAGAACTGTCCCAAAAAACTGGCTGCCCTAATTATACAGAATCAACAATATTATATTTGTTTAAACAGTTATATAAATATTTCTAAAGTTTAGAAAACCAATTTGCAAAAAAAAAAATAAAAACAAAAAAGTACAAATATATTACATATATATATATAAGAATTTTATTTTATTTAAAATAAAACGTCAAACTTGTTATAGTAAATATCAATTTAGATTCCTTTATTTAATTTTGGGTCCAGAAAATATTTATTTGCACTTCCCATTTTTTGATTTTTGACAATACATGAACAGGAAATAAAGTCTTCAGAAAGTCCCTAGAATTTAGTTCCTACACAGGCAGAGCTGATAACTTATACAATTTGATGAAGGATAAAGAAAGGAAGCATTCAATATACACTGTCTCTAACAGAAATTATTTATTTCAGAGACAAAAATTCTAACACCATCTGAGATCAGATAAAATGTATTGTTTCCTTGACTAAGTGTCCTGTTCCAAAGCAAATGAAACAAACAAAACTTAGATCAAGATGGAACATTTGAAGAAACTTTTAAGATGATAACCCAAATAATAATACAAAAGGTGGTTTTAAAGGAGGCCAGTGAAGGATATGCTGAATATTTACAAACGATATTGTTTTATCTATAATATGGACTTAAAGCTTTAACATATTAATAGCTAAATTAATAAATGTCAAAAGTTGGTTTAACTTAGTTGGCTCTTTTTTATCGTTATAAAATATCATATAATACAATACACATATTTATCATATCTTTATATGATATGTTATATATTAATCATCTTTAAACCATTTTAAAATATAAAAAAAATACTTTACCTTACAATATAAATTCAAATTTTCATTGTTTAAAATTACAGTGATTTGAAAAATTTGAATTTTCTATTACATTTTCATGATGCCTCATTCAGCAGCATTCAAGATTTGTATTTCACAGTTCAATACTTTGTTACATAATAAATATTTTCAGATTTATCTCTCAGGTAACAGAATTTGTATATATAAATTACACTTTCTTATTTTTTTCTTCATTATTCTGGGTATAATACTACATTAAATTAAACATCAGTTAAGAAAATATTTTCTATGCGTTTCATAATCACTATTGTATAAATGATCACATAGTCATTTACCTGATCAAAATAAAGATTTAAAACTACTACAAAAAATGTTCTAATCACAAATCTCTAAATCTATACACAACTACTAACAAGTTACTAAACTATATGAAGTACTAAACAATTAATTGTTAAATGGACCGACTTTTGATTTAACATCTATAAAAATATCAATAGTGAAAGTCATAATGTGTTACTAGTAGACCAGGGAAGCGTGGAAAATACGCTTCGTTACGGGTACTTGCATTATGGCTATTGCATTATACGGATACTTCTAAGTATATACTTTTGCAATATACTCTGAGGAGAAACATTAACTGCCTTCAAAATGCTAAATCATTCCATTAAAATTAAATCACTGAGGTAAATTAAGCTGCTGAAGTACAAAAAAATAAAAAAGCTGATTGTTAATGTTCAAAATAATGAAATAAGCAGAAACACATAGTACATTTAAAATCCTTTCACATATCTAATTTTATTACATTAAAGAGCATCAAATTACAAAGTTAAATGGATAAATAACTGAGCAGAGAAATACAATAAATTTCAGTAATAAGTAATAATTATAATACTAGCAAAAAGTAAAAAATGTAGATGTGAAATAGCATCGCCGGTAATAATAATTATATGATAACAATTATGAATTATGACAATAAACATTTAAACATGGTATGTGAATAAAAAAAAATTTGAAACAAATCATTAATATAAATTAATAATAAAAAATTATTCTTTTCCACTTCTAATTTCTTCACTTCTAGCTTAAAAGTGTTTGAATTTGGTGCCAAAATAAAAACAAATATAAAAAATTACTCATGTTTGATTTGGTGTTGATTTTAAAAAGCAAAAATTTAAATAATAACTAAAAGTGTTGTTATTTTTTAGATATGTAATAATGTTTTAAAGACACTTTTTAAGTCAAAATTTAAATGTTTATAGACATACAAAATGAATGCTGAATGTATGAAAAAAACACTCATAAGAGGGGAAGGAAAGTCAAAAAACTAGGATCTTAAAAAAAAAAAAGATTAAAGAAATGACGTAAAGAGCCTACCACATATACCATGAGATAAAGTTCTCAGGAAAGAAAACATATATAAATATATATTTAATATATTGTAATAATAAAATCCCTTTTGGCATGCTGGAAAGCAGAGGTAGATTTCACTGTTGCTAAGTAAGGGATGAAACAGATTTCCACCTTAAAGTTAAGAAAACTTCAAATTTACTCAGTACGACAATGGTTGCATATAAAAAAAAAATGTCACATGTTTATTATACACAAGCCCTATCTTCTTACAATTCCAGCAAAATTTTGGTTATCCTTTGCCATAAGGGTTGGTCATATCAAAAATTGTTACAGACAAAAGTTTTAGGTAATATTTAGAGGACTACTGACTGCTTTAAACAGATTCGATACAGTCTATTACGGGAGGTATGATTTTTTGAAACCCCAATTTTTTTCATCCCCTGGGCCAATGGTTGGTGATATAAAAAAACTTTACTCAGATAAGTTTTAAGCCCTTATACAGAGAATAGCAGGAACTTTAAACGAATTCTATATTCTACTTGACAGAAAGTTATAGCAATAATTTGTTTTTTGAAAAAGCCTCCCTCCATGGTTTGATTTTGCCCATTAACAAACTCAATGGAGATTTTGGATTGTTATATTTTATATATCAATTTAAAAGTGATTGGCACAAAATTATGGCAGTTAACGTGTCCGCAAGAAAGTGAAATATATATATATATATATATATATATATATACATATATATATGTCAAAATTTTCCAAAGGTCTTTTATGAAATCTACCTAAAAAAAGGAAGAATACAGGGAGACTCAATGGAAAGAGACTGATACCAATCATAATAACACCAATCGCCCCTGATATGGGTGAATGATTCGTATTTAGCACGATATCGACTTCCCTACAATTATTTAACAGTACAATATTTTCACGGTTGCCAATTATAGTGAGAACATGATTCGAATAAATAATCAAGACTTCTCACAATAATTTATTTAACACAACAAAACAAACAAGCAACACTTACAACGCTTAACAAAATCTACATGAAACAATTTACACTTTCGCGCAATGTTACCGCATGGAACTACGTCACATGAATGAACTCATCCACGGGTCCCTCAACCCACTTTATATATATACTGTTAGCAGACGTCTAGAAAGGACTAGAAGATTCTATTTGCTTCTATTACAAATATCTTCATTATTTATAAATACTATTAATTCTAAACAATACAAATAATTACTTTAATTACAGAACTAAACTTTATAAATGTTAATTGCCAAATAAAAATCTATTCTTAAGTAAAAATACAAATTCAAACAAAAATACAACTTTACTGTTTCTAGTAGGAATCTCGTACTTTCTAGAAGGTTCGAAATCTGACTACATATGCAAATTCTGAATTATTTAAATACTACTAACATACAAATGAAATAATATTAACAAAATATTATTATTAAATGTGGAAATGAAATAATATCAATAAAATATCATTATTAAATATAGAAATGTAATATTATTAACAAGATACCATTTTTTAAATATTACTAACACAACAATTTAACAATGTTTATCATTTTAAATAGTTATAAATTTATTTTGTGGACTTCAATATATTTGGAGAGTTATAATAATTTTTATAAAAACCTTGTACTACAACAAAATCTACCTCAAAAAGAAAGAATATAAGGACTCAATGGAAAGAGACTGATACCAATCATAAGATCAGGTTCTCTGGAATGTAGAATTATGTATTTTTTTACCCTACATTTTCTTGAATTTTCACATGAAAGTACTCTAAATATCAAAATAACTATATCATTATACTATAATAATTCAATAATAAGCAAATTATAATGATAAAATCAGTGAAATATATCTATCAATACACAAAAGGTTGTTTTAAAAAAAAACTTCTTATCTATGTTATCTTATAAAACCAATCAGATCATCAGATAAATTTATAAGAAGAAGAGAATCACTGAGAAATCATTAATTTCATGGAGATTAAAGAAAAAAATACAAAAAAATAATTCTTACGCAGGTGGGCAAGAAGACAGACTTTTTGTTATTTTATGTTTTGTATAATCTTTTTCACAAGAAATATAAAAAACATAAATTAAATAAGAAGACTAAAAGAGGTGTATGTGTATGTATATATATATATATATATATATTAATCTAATAATAAAATATATTTTCTGTGTATAAGAAAATTAAATTATGTGAATTAAACTAAATTATGAACTTAATAAAATAATGAGTAGACCTTACACACAAGCGTCAAATTTAAACTCACTCACTGCTGTGACTCACTGCATAAGTACATAAGAAAATACACCAATACAAAGTCAACATATCTTAATTTCAGGTTACATTGTCTATTGCTAACCTTAATAGTAACTAACGACTCAACCAATCTTCAAAAAATTTTCATATGAGGCAACTTCAGATACACTACTACAGCATATCTATAGCTCAATGAAATTGATAGAAATAGTTTTGGTGATTTTTCGGCCAAAAAAATTTTAAAATGAATGTTATTTTTTAGCTACAAAATTTTATACAAGAATGTTATTTTTGTAATCCTTATATCTCAAAAACATAAAGAAAATTCATTTTCACCTCCCTAATCCCATTTGTGATAAAAAAAAATACCTCAAATTGAGACTATGTTATCTGTGTTTACATATCTTTCTTCAAAAAGTTGGAAAAAACACAGGTGGAATTGATAGCATGGTTCTTTCAAAAACATTAACTTAATTATATCAATTATAAATTTTAAAGACCAAAATATAATTCAAGTAAATTACTGAAAAATTAAAAAAAAATATATTTATTATGTTTTCTCTTATAGGTGAGAAATAAAATGTAAATTCGTATAAGAGATTAGGATGGTAATAAAGGAAAGTCTGTAAAATCTTACATTGTCATTTTTCTTTATAATAACAAGTTGTCTACATCTACATTTTTAATAAATTATTTTCTTTAATAAAACTATTAAAAAAAAACTACAGGCAATGTTTTATTTATAACGCACCATAACATCAAATAAAACAAATAAGTAAAAGTAAAACAAATAATAACACAAGTAATTAGAAGTAGAAATAGAGTGCTTTTAAAGTTGCCTTATCAATTAACATAAAACAACACACCTACACACCTGTGGTATAGTATCTGGTTCTAGATGAGCGTTAATATGTTCTATCTGTAATGAAGACATAAAACTTACTACTTCTTCATCCTTTTCATCAATCATTGCTCCAACCTTACGAAATAATTTGGCTTTTTCCTCACTGCAACATCATCGAAAATAATAAGCATTTAGAAAATAATGTTGTTAACTTTATTGTGTTGTTAACACAACACTTTATTGTGTTGTGTTGTTAACACACACTTGCATTCAGCAACTGTGGTTACTAAAGATTGGATGAGATGATTCGCTGCCTGTACAACTTCAGCAGTCATTTACAAATTCTGTAAATGAGCTTCCAAAACTTCAACAGTTGCAGGTTCCAAGAAAGTTATTCCTTGCTGTGATAACTGACATTGAAATTCATGGGTTTTGCGATGCATCAGACTTTGCATAAGGTACCTGCGTCTACATTAGAAGTAACTCATCCGAGCTTGGAATCAACATAACACTCCTGTGTGCAAAATCAAGAGTTGTGCCCATTAGAAGGTGTCCTACCCCGATTAGAACTCTGTGCAGCATTGCTTTTGGTGCAACCTTTAATCAAAGAGTGACAGCCTTAAAACTCCATTATTCAAAAATCGTGATATGATCTGATTCAACAGTCACTCTAGCTTGGATAAACTTGTCAAGTCATCAGTGGAAAACATTCATAGCTAACAGGATGGCTCAAATACAAGAACTGATGGGATCAAGTGAACAGAGAGATGTTTGCTGTAAAGACCCCTCATGTCTAGTCATATCCATAATGTGAGCAAGTGGTGGAATGATCCAGCATGGTTAGCTGAAGATAGAATCAGCTGGGCTGCTACAGATTTGAAGGAGACAGAGTTAGAGAAAAATAAGACTTCAGTGATTGCACTACTTTCAGAAACGAGTGGTATTCTGGACAAGATTTTCATAATTTTCTAGACTTCAATGAGCAGTTGCTTACTGTTTGAGATTCATGAACAACTGTAAGTCAGATTAAACTCAGACGTGTTTTCAGTAACCTAACTGTAAATGAGCTTACTCAGCAATAAGACAGTTGGTGAAACTGGCACAGAAGAAGCGATTTCATGAACTAGTCAATTTGCTAAAAAAATTACCAGTACATAAGAAGAGTTGATTAAAAACACAAATCTGTTTGTAGATGACAATAACATAATTAGAGTTGAGGACGGATTTCAAATTCTGCAGTTTACTATTCCCAAAAACATCCAATTGTGTTACCAGCAAAATTAATATTGAAATAATAACATCTACAAAAATTTCATGCTCGTCTACAACTGTTAACTTCAGTGTGCACAAAATTTTGGCCACTGGATGGAAAAAATACAACCAAAAAGATTGTATGTAAATGTGTGACGTGTTTGAATGAAGCCAAAGGGATTTGAGCAGATTATGAATGACTTGCCTCTTGAACAGGTGCAACAAACCCTTCCCTTCATTAATAGAGGAGTCGATTATTGTGGCCCTATGTATATACGACCAGGTAAAAAAAGAGCTGTTACTTCAATGAAGGCTTATATTGCTTTGTTTATCTGTTTTTCAACTAAGGCCACTCATTTAGAACTAGTTAGCAACCTATGCATTTCTAGACGCACTAAAATTGTTTATGGCTCTTTGTGGGAAGGTATTGCAGATATTCTCAGATAATGCATTAATTTTGTCGGGGCAACCAATGAGCTGGAAGAACTCAGAAAGTTATTTAAGAGTGATGAACACCTCAAGAGACTAGAAGAATGCCTAGCACAGGGCAACATAACATGGCATTTTATTCTTCCTTGTTCTCCACATTTCGGTGGTCTGTGGGAGGCAGGCGTAAAATCGGTGAAATATCATCTGAAACAGTTGAATGAAAGCGCAGCCTACACTTATGAAAAAATGTATACACTTTTGACCTAATTGAAGCCTGTCTAAATTCCCGACCGATAACACCTTTATAAAATGATCCATCTGATTTATCTCCTGTAACACCTGGTCCCTTCCTGGTTGATATGATTTCAGCTGCAGTGGAGCTGGACCTGCGAGAAATTCCTACCAGTTGATTATCCAGATGGCAACTGGTTCAGCAGCAGCTTCAAGTGTTCTGGTCAAGGTGGTGAACTGAATACCTTTCCAGTCTCTAAAGTTGAGTGAAGTGGCAAAGACAATCATCGCAACCATCTGTAGGTGATTTGGTTATCATCAGGGATGATGATCTTCCTGCTATAAAATGGAGAATGGGACCTATCCTCATGCTTCACCTGGGAAAAGGTGGACTGCTGAGAGTTGCATCACTGAAGACAGCCTCTGGTATCATCAAGAGAGCAGTGCCAAGTTTGTGTCTACTCCCTATAAATAAATAATGTGTATTTAATAATTTATAAAAAATGATTGTGTTTACAGGCTCTTTTGCGCCAAGAGACTTGTGTCTAAGTAGTCTATAATGTCATTGTTATAGACTTATTATTTTCAGTATTTAGATTCTCATTGTTATTTGGTGTACTTATTCTTTGTTCATTTTTTTAATTTCATTTTATTATTTTTTCATTATTGTTGTTTGTTGAAGGGGTGCCTTCAAGGTGGGGGGCATGTTAGACTGTGTAACTGTATTTGTGGTGAGGTGTATGTGCATGCGTTTGTTGGAGTGAAAGCGGTGGGAGTGTGTGTGTGTGGTGGGGACTCGCACTGGTCAGTCAGTACACTCTAGGCATTTACCCATGTTAAACTTGTATCTATTTATGCCCAAATAAAGTAATGGTAGTGTCATCTATGTGGTGTCAATTCATTCAAAAACAATAGATATAATTACTTATTCAACACCTAGTAGACTGAACAAAACAACAAAATTATTCCACATGAATGACGATTTCATAAGCATTTTATTAAAGTGATATTATCAATTTTTCTGTTACAGACTATGTAAAATTACAAGCAACTTATATTAAACATTTTTTTTTTAACTCTGAATTGGAGAAAAAATAAAGAAACAATTTATGGAAAGAATAGATTCAAGTTTTGCTACTTAAAATTCAGTTGGAACAAAAATAAAAAACTTAAATTATTCAACATGAATTAAAAATCATAAACATTTTTTATGCAATCATTATTAATTTGAAATTCAGAAAAGTATTCATACATAATGTTCAAAAATATAAATTGATACTTCAATTCTGTTAATATCTATAATCCTATAAATGGTTAACACCTATTATAGAAACATAAAAAAAAATCTAAATCTAAATCCATAGAATCTTTAAAAAACAATCAATGTGAGTATAGAACAATGATCCAAATTTATTTACTTTCAATTAATTATTTACTTACTTGTAATAATCTGGTTATCATCATATCTCAGGTTAAATCATCTGATGAATATATAAAGAGCTTATAAGTTTTCTGTGTACATACTGAAAGATTATAAGGATGAATTAATTAATTAAAACTGAACTAATTAAATAAGTTGAAAAAGTTATAAAAGTAAATTACTAGGTTATGTTGACCATTTATAAGACAGCTGTTTAAAAATTTTAATTAAATTATTCCAGAAATTTTATCATACCTCAAAACAAACATAAAACATGATAAACAAAAATAAACACATAAACAAAAAACACAAAGGGAAATGTATGTTAAAAAAATGACACCACATGATACATTTGTAATTTACAGAAGGTTTAATGAATTAAAGTAAATAATTCAGTATAATTGTGATTTATTTATAGATCATTTGGAAAGTTCTGGGATTGAATTCCATCTTGTAACTTTTAACAAGCTACTTAACTCGCTTATCATAATAAAAAATAGAGGAGCAGCTACAACTGGCAATCAGCAAATCAGTGATGAAGTAAATAGGTATAAATATTTAACACAAAAATCTATACAAGAAAAATCATATTTCCAAATAATTAAGTTACACTCTTATTAAATTTTGATCTATTATAAATCAAATGTACAACGTTCAGGTTTGAAAACCAAATAAAGCAGAAGTAAAATATTTGACATTTAAAAAAAGAAAGCGAATAAAAGTAAAAATTACGGTTTTACCTGTACATAGATGATGCCTCATGAGCTTTCATAGGAACTAATTTTGAAAATATATCAGGACCAGATATATCAGGATCATTGATACAGAAAGGAGTTCCTTTAACAAGAGCAGCACCCTTTACATCAGGCAATTCATCTTTCTCAGGTATTTTTTCATGATATATAAATTCATTTTCATTTTTGGCTGCTTTTCTTTTACCTTCAACAATATCCATTACAAAAGCTAATGTTTCACCAACAGCCTAAAAAGTATAACAAAGAAAATAGAAAAGTATAAACAAAGAAAATAGGAATGTTATAAATGAAGTAAAATATGGTTATACAGTAAATCCTAGGTATAACACATTTTTGCTACACCACAGTTCTACGTATAAAAACTACATGTACCTTGTGTATCCACAGCGTAACAAAAGAGGTTAACAATACAGAGAGAATGAAAGAATATGTATTATTAATTTTTTCACAAACAACACAAGATCAATTTCTTCACTCGTTTTGTACGTAATGTACAAAGTATTATTTTTATTTAATATAATAGCCTTTATTTATTGAATGTACATAGTATGACTTGCAAACAATCTAACTTTTAAAAAACTGTTACATCCAGTCTAATAGAAAAGGAAAACAGCAGTGCAATTGCATCCTGCTGGCAAAGAAAGTCACAATCATATTACTACTACATCTTTAGTGTAACATAAATGTATATATGTCTGAGATCTGAAACAAATTCCTTTGCATTAAACTAGTTCTGAACTCAGTCAACAAGAACGGTTTGGTGCATAAGAAACTATAATACATTAATAAATAAGCTTGTGCTTTCACCAGAAGCAATATTAACAGATAAAGAAAAACTGGGTTTGTATGCAGGTGAGATAGATGACGGCATCATACTAGAAAGAAAACGTCAGTGGTATTGATATAAACAATGTACAAATTTAGATTGTAATAAATTTTTCAATATTACACAGTATATAATATGACTTATAACTTCCACTATTATTGCGCAGTTACTCACATAAGTAGGTTTGGCTTGACTTAAATTGTGTTATAATGGATCTTAAAAACTGAACTATGAATAATGTATAATTGAGAAATGGTTACAATATCTATTTAATATATTTACCTCAGGTTGATCTAAACCTTTAGATAATCTTATAGCTTCAGTCAATTTATCAAATGCAGCTTGGAAATAAGTAACTCTTTCACCCATCTTCTGTTGTTCTTCTGATTGCATTCCTTGATACAATAATGCAATGCATCCATAATAAGTTGCTTTAAATTTTACATACTTCTTCCATGTCTGTAAATATTAAAATCATCACTTAAAATTAGTTAATTATAAATTTAACAGTGATATTAATCAATAAAGAGATGAGTGCATCCCAACTTCTTGGACTGAATTTTTTATAGCAGGAGTACTAATACTGTGTACTTACAATGGAACTTGATAAGAAATTCTCAAAAACTATATCAGCAAGTAAAATCAATATAAAGTTATCATCAAATCAGAATTTTATCATATTACATTTGTTAATTTTCAAAAAAATTTAAGATGAGTGTGAAGAAAGACCTAGGCATTCATAATGAAACTTTGTTGCAGCCATTTTATTAGCCATGAAATGTTGAAGGATTTCAGAGATGAGGCCTTTACCTGATCTTTTTTTTATAGCATACATGTTTTTGTAAGGAGTGAAACCTAGTGAAAGATAACAAAAATATTGACTGCCCAACAAAAACTTGAATTGGAAATTTAGCGCTTCTGCCAAACTGATCTGACAAGCAACAGTTTGAATAATAGCTAAAGCAATCTGGATGTTAACAGTTTATAAAATATCCAATATGACAGTTCACGTTTCTCTAAAGATGATATTTTGGCTTAAAATCCTTTTACAATTGATGCATACATTATGCTCACATTCTTTTATTAGTGTTGCACTAGCTCTTATTTTACAACAGTATTATTATTAAAAAATTTATATTTTTAAAAGTTACTGTTCTCATACATCATTTTTTGATAATTCTTAAATTCAATGTTTTACTCCAATGTCCAAGTGCTGAAATTTTTAGGTTAATGTGATTAAATGTTATGGAATGCGATTTACTTTTACTGTTTACTCTAAGAAAATAAAAAGCATATTTTTATCAGAAGTAAATGCAACATTCTTATAGTTTAAAAACTCAGAACAGATTTCAGATTAGTTTTTGGTTACATTACGTAAAAAAAAAAAAATAAAAATGTTACAGTTATCTATCAATACATTATATGACACAGGCTAACAATTAATACTTTTGTAAGCGAGACGTTGCTGTTGCAGTACACACTAATTTTTCTGAGATAATAAAATACATCATCAATCATCCCCAAAATTTTTTACTAAATGTGTAGGGCCTCTCTTTAATAGCTAGTAGCTCATTATTCATGCTGTCTAAGTTCAATTTACACTGTAACATGGTTTTCAGTTTTTACTATTACATGGTTTGTTATAGCAGTTTAATTATAATATTGAAGTAAGCCTTTTTTCTCTTTATTAGTTTTTTTATTCATAATTTTTTAATTTAATTATTATGTTTAAAAGAAATCTGTCATTGTTATTTCTACTACTTTATAAAATATTAAGTGTAAATTTATTTTACTCGCTATTCACTAATTCCTAATAGGGATGAGTTTAATTCCTGAATACTCATTATTCAATATTTTCTAAGTCTAATCTATTTCTAAAATCTAAACTATCTTCTATACCTAATACTCTTTATTATCTAAATCTAATTCTAAAATACATACTAAATTTTAAAGCAAAATTTAAAAAAAATTTTATATTTTTTATCTGTGTTTATTTCCAAAATTGATATCCTAACCCCTGTAGGGGAAGACACCCAAATTGTGACGATTCCAGTCGCCACACTACTTCTCCCCGTTTCTGGCCCTGATGGGCTTTAACAGGAGTCGCCTTCTTAACCCCCTAACTGATTACATATCATAGTCATCAACCAGGCCTCATTTGAGATGCCACCGATGCAAATGCCTTGGCACACATTTACATCAGTGATTCAGCTTTTGCCTTCGCTGTAGGCTTCTTTTGGGCATCTTCTTAATCTGTCCTACTTGTTGCCCTCTCAACTAGCTAACCAAGTTCGTGGAAGCACTAACCCTGCGCCTA
This sequence comes from Zanna intricata, assembly GCA_010016005.3. Lineage (NCBI taxonomy): Eukaryota > Metazoa > Arthropoda > Insecta > Hemiptera > Fulgoridae > Zanna > Zanna intricata. The sequence continues at coordinate 12,403 of JAAAKQ030285070.1, read as the reverse complement.
ATTCACTATAACAGATTTGCTAAATAGTGAATGTGAATGTCTTATTCATTATATGTAATTATAATTACAAACACACTAGAAAATTGTTGATGGCAACAACAATTTAGACCTAGTTCCCTTATCAATCTCAATTGATCATATTTAACTCAATCACTGTGTAACATTTACTTCATCATGTGATCTGCCCTTGTCAGGAGGGACCTACATCTCATGGCTGCAGTCCCTGTACTGCTGACAACATAATAATACAAACCTAGACTGTCCTCATCAGGATGGTGCTAACCTCACAGCTACATGGAAACTATGCCCTCTGCAGTGCAGTCAGCACTTACCTTCAGCGATACTTTCATTCTCAATTAATTAATACCTCAACTAACTGTGGCTCGATGTCAACTCGCCTACCTCCGGCCAATCAAGTCTCCTGGCAGACCCCAGCCACCCGGGGTCCTACTCTACATTCCCTCAGCCAATCTGTACAGTGCAAGGAATTGGAGGAAGCCTATCACTATGGTCTATTCTCTGAAAGTCTTCCAATTGACCTGCAGATCTAAAGGAATTTACTCTCTCAAGCTCTGGTCTGGAACAACTCTGGTATGTTCAGCCTCATACCGAGGACAAACAAAAAAGGACATGGTCCACAATCTCATCGATCCTACAATATGATCAAACAACGGGGTCAACTAAGCCAAACTATCCTCTCTTTCCTCTCTCAAACTGCCTCTCTTTCTTTTTCTGTTTAGCCTCTGGAACTACTGTAAGGTATTACTTCAGAGGAGATGAATGAGGATGATAGTATGAATGTGAATAAAGTGTAGTCTTATCTCAGATCAACAACTTCTGAGAAGTGTGGTTAATTGAAACCCAACCACAACCAAACTATGCCTAAAGGCACCATGTCCTGAAAGAAATTGTATTGTGTACCAATTGGGGAAAACCAACCTAATTGCTCAAAAACCTCATACATCTGGGAAGATACTATGCATGTATCGACCAGTAGATGAATCTTTCCACCTAGCTTGCCCAGAGTCAAAATCTAGATCTTCAATTTCTCGCATACATCCTGGGGATAGAAGGCCTTCCTTCTAAGAAATATACCACATTCTATGTTCAGTAGCCTGGATGTCTATTGGTTTAGTACCAGTGATCACAGAGACTGCCTCTTGCGAAACAGTTCTGTAACCTTGAACAACTGCTAACAGAAGATGCTGGGCTTGCAGTAAAATGTCCCTATAATCTTGGAATTGCATATGATGAGCCCAGACGGATGCAGTGTACGACATTATGGCTTCACAGACACCTATGTAAAGAGAATACGCATGGTACGAAAGTTCAACCCCCCCACGAAAAAAATCGGGATGGATGACTATGAACGCCAAAGAAAGCGTTAACAGTTTTCTTTGCGACAAACTGAAGGTGCTTCCTGAATTGAAGCCTTTCATAATCTCTCTCATCCAGATAATTCTGAATTCTAAAATGGACAACACATATATGGGCCATCTAAAAAAAAAACCAAGAAATGAATGTCACCATGAAATAAAATGTGAGGATGAAGTTCAATAAGTATTCGCCGAATTGTCAATGTTGTAGTATTAGGAATTAATCTTTCCAAAATGTTAAGTTTTTATTATCTGCATTACAAATCAATAATTTGTTTTCTTTTTATATACAACAGGCTTCTCTTTAAATATTGAAAATTTTTAATTTTTTGTAATAAAATGATTCCATTAGTAAAATACTTTTTTTTTAGGGTGAATATTTATTTGATCCTAAGGGATGGAAGAAATTATCTTTCAAACCTTATGAAAGAAGGCTCTGTAGTTAATGAATAACCAAAGCCTGGAATTTCTGACAATTAGGACAGAAATGAAAAATAAATTGCAATAGTTCTAGTACCTATGAATGTTGGTCAAATGTCCCTCCACTTAGCAAATACAATTCATTTATACGTAAAAAGGCCTGAAACTAACTTGATTGTAAAAACAGCTACATTGAATTTTTAAACTCTATGAGGATTTATAAAAAAAATTATCATTTAGCAAAAAGAATTCTTAACAATTTAAATTTTTTTCAGTCAACCGGGCCAAAGTCCAGAATTTCGAGATGATATGATGTTACTTTGATCAATTGAACATCGTTTTGGTTTACAAATTTTAAATGGGAACTATGTCTTCTGAATGAAGACATGCCTAATGGTGGTTCCAGCTGCTGTGTCAGGTTAAAAAAAGAAAAAGAAAAAAAGACTTAGGCAGTATTTCCAAAACAGAGTGGTTAATGGAGAGCAAAAAAGAATAAAGATCATAATCTGTACAAATTAATTATAAAAGTCTCTTTGGGAAGATAATTATTGATCAGAGAACCTTGAGGAATTCATGTAAAGAAAACCTAAAAAATATTGTTAAAAAACTAAAGAAATACAAAACAATTCTAGAATAACAAAATAGTAAAATGAACAAGATGTTCTTGCTTTGTCAAATGAATTTGGAAGAGCTGGTAGATATACCAACAAGTAGTGGCAGTTGTATCAAAACGCCAAAATTAATTAAATAATTTGGGGTAATTCACATAGAGTTACCAATGTTTTCTGAACTCATTCTACTAATGAAATAATAATGAAAAAAATCTCATATAAACATGGGTTCGGAAATGCTCCATTAGCAAGTTATGGTTAGTGAAAGATTTCACACTGATTCCTGGGCAAAGAATGAAATAAAACCATACTGAAATTCTAAGAACCCAAATTAAAAAGAAAACATAATGGTTTCTCAAGGTTTTGACCTGATAAATTGAATAAAACAATTTTCAGATCTTCAAGTAGTTTTCATTAAGTAGTTTCATTTTTAAGTTAAAAAAAAAGATTTGTTGTCTAAAAACACATCTTAAACTTTGTTAAATGACTAATTAATTAGACGGTCAGACTTATTATCAAAACTGTAGAGAATTTAGTTCTAAGAAAATGGTGTAAAATAGCCCAATAAAAAACAAATACAAGTTCAACAGATTTAATTATATTATGTAACGGTTACTGTATGTAAACTTGTAAATGTTATCAACTACATACAATGAAATTAACATACAACTGATACTATCCTAAAAAGATAAAAATGTAACCGATACATTTAATAAAGTTTACTGTTAATTTTCAAAAATTTGTGTTACTTCAATAGATTTGGCTGCTAGCATTGCTCTCTGCAATTCTGTACAACTTTCCTTAATTTGTTTGGTAATCCAACTCTTCACGCATATGAACTTTTCTCTTGTACATAATACTTTTCATCCAAACACACCTGGAAAAATCTAATGAGTTAGATGAAGTGATCTGGTGTCCAAGAGTGTGACCTACCACAGGCTAACTATCGCTATGGAAGTTGCTCATTTAAGTATGCCAATACTTAAATGTGAGAAATGGAGAAGCACACTATTGTGGTGTTAACTACACATGGTATATCTTGATGCAAGTGGAAAATGTAATAGTACGGCACTTGCTCCTTAAGGAATTCCAAGTAAATTAGACTTAAGGCATACAGAGAGAATAAATGATCTAATTTTAGCTGATTATGAACTAGTCTATACCACACATTGATGGTAAATCAATGTTGGAAATTATGTTCTACTGTCAAACTTCTGCGGAAGTGCGTTCATTGTGAAGGTTATTGATGTCAACCAAAGTAGATTGAGCCTCTATAATAAATAACATGGACCTGTGTAATCGGCAGAATTCATATTTAACCAGTTGCAGTACCACAAAAAAAAGGAGGGTCAAAAAAACAAAGAAGAGGGTCTTTTAGTTGAAGATGTTGTAATTGTTGATTGATTATCGGCATCATGTGGGCAGAATAGTTGTGATTAGTACCAATGCTGGGAAGTGTATCCGTTTCTTGTAGTGTAAATGTAATTGAATGGTTCACTAATTGTTTTAGGATTTAGAACTCTGCGGTTAGGAAAATGTTTTTGATATTCTGCAGCAGCAGTTGTACTTCTATTACATCTGCAAGATAAATACCATGTTGGCCAGGGCTGTCCGAAAACATTTGGTGTTTGTGGGCTACTAAAAAAAATGCGTTACTAGCTTTATTTAGACCAAATAATTATTTCAAAATAAGTTGTTCAAATAAAAACATCAGAAAGTTAGACATAACTTATGCTTACACTAAGAAGAGGGCAAAGAACACAATACTTAAAGGATGCAAAGTCTTTTTGTAAGACCTGTACACTCAACGGTAGAAGAGGAAGAGACCGAGTCTAATTACTACAATTTAAAAATACATGGGAAGTAAACAGTACTTCCCATATATTCACTTTGACATTCAAAAAACAACAATTAATCTTTGTAACGTTATTGTTGAAATTACAACTTCTGGCATAGTCATTAAATTTACATATTTCTATTAATTTCTCACTGAAAACCTTTACATAATTTAGGAATGATGAAATTTCATTTAGAATAGATTATTTATTTGGTTATTTTTGTCATTAAAAGATTTTGAAAAAAATAACTAAATACCTAATAATAACAAAAAAATATAACACCAATAAAAATTGCAATAAAAGAGGCTTGAGCCCCAGGCCTACAGCCCATTTAGCCCTATGGTTAGGGTGGCCCTGACATTGATGTATTTCTCAGTCATAAATAACAAAGGCAAGCTGCAGTATGACATCAATTAAAACAAACAACATACATACACAACACACACTTATTAAACTACACTTTACTAGCAACAATTCACAGCAGAAACATAGAACAAGGAATGAACTATGATGACAACATGCATTGTTGGCCACTTGATTTCTGGGTTAACCAACTTATTTAATCGTAATCATTTTAAATGTTTAATTAGAGTGACTTCAAGAAATGTACGTAAATTTTACTGCCTGAATAACACTAGCACCAGTTTTTTAATTTTATTTTTATCTGTAATATAATATCATTGCACTTTGTAGTAACATGCTTTGTTCGCGTAATTATTTCATTTCCATACAGTAAGTGTTAATAATAAAATCAAATTTCTTGAACTTGTATTAGTTTTTTACTGGGCTATTTTACAAAAATTCCGTACAAGTTTTGATAATAGATCTTATATATTTGTTAGTCATTTAATAAAGTTTTCTATTAAAAAAAAAAAAAAAACACATGTTTTCTAATAACAATTTTTCTGTTTTAAATCTAATATTATGAAAACAACGGAATACATAGTTCTGGAACCAGTTCATTTAAATCTGTAAGGTTAAAAACATAAGAAACCATCAATTTTATCTCTTAATTAAAGTTCTCTTAATTTAGGGTTCCTAAAATTTCAGTAAGTTTTATTTCACTCTTTGCCAGGAATCAGGGCAAAATGTTTCATTAGCCATAACTTGTTAACAGAGTGTTTCTGGATATATGTTTATATGAACTTTTTTCTTTTTTTTTTTTCACTAGTAGAATGAGATTAGAAAGCACTGCTAATACTTAGTGAATCACTCTGAATAAGTATTTCATGCAAGCAGTGGCATAATGTAATTAAATGCATAAATGTAACTAAATCAATTTACATAAAACACTCCACTGAAATAAAAAACTTGCAATATATATTTTATAATGTTTATTATCAATACACAAACATCGTATAGTAAATATAGCAATTCATTACTGCACTGAAGCTGAAAAATAAACTGCTCATATGTGTTTTTCATTTGATAATCTTTACAAGTAATTCATATAATTAATAATTACACAGTTTTCATTTTTCACAGTGTAATAACTATCAAATAATAATTATTAAAATATAATATTGGTAAACTTTTAAGCTTGCATAGCTTAGTTATTTGGCAACATTAGTGTATTCATTTTGTTTATATTAATCTTTTTATGAAAGCTATAGTTTGCGATTTTTGATTGCAAAAAACGATTTTACAGTGTTTACAGGCCAAATAATATGACTGATGTTTAGCTAAGAAAATGGTGCCATTCACATCAAGAAGGGCAAACAAATATAGCTGTCGACTGTTGGTGATAATGGATAATTTGATTGAAAAAAATTGACGTAAAAATTTAAGAAAACTGGGTGTCAAAAATGACATCTTGTTTGTAAAACTTCGTGATCATGGAACTGCTGTGAAGCTGGTATGTGTTGTGAAACTTAAAAAATCTTAGAAAAGCAATAAAAAAACAAAACAAATGATATAGGATGCTATCCTGCAGGATTTATTTTTACATGACAATTCCTGACCACACATGCCAAATCAGACGTGAGACAATTGGAAAAATTTCATCAAAAAATTCTTCAATCGCTCAATCTACAGCCCTGACTTAGCTCCCAGAAACTGTTTTTCTTTTTTCATCTTAAACTGCAGCTTGATTCACAAAGATTTGACAATGATGATGATTGAAAAATGCTGTTACTCCATAATTTGTGTCACTGGGGACAAAATTTCTTGGAGACTGAAAATTATGAAGTGCCATGAACAGTATCTTAAAGTTAGGCATTTATGTAAAAAGTGGTACATAATTATAATAGTTTGTTCATATTTTTCATTTTTTTTTTAAATTTCAAAATGGACCTTACTTTAAAAACTCATATGATTCAAACAGGCTTATATTGTAATTATATAGTAACTACTTGTTCCATTTAGTATTAACTATTGGTACTTCTAGTAAATACTTGTAAAATAATTATATAATATTTCTAAATAAGTGGGGTTAAAAATTTGTTGGTTATATGTTAACTTTTTCCAATTTTAGAATTAAAAATTGAACTGTTTTTATATTGATTGGTAACTAACAATATTTTTGAAAAATGATAAAATAAATATAATAATAAATAATAGTATAAAAAAAAAAATTAATAAATAACTGGATAATGGAAAAAATCAGTAATCAAAGAAAAGTCTAGTAAGACACCAAAATAAACTTTCTTATTAAAAATTATCTTTACTCTTCTCTCAGTTATTAATTATTTTTAACAAAGTTTATTATCCCTAACTTCTACTTATGCTAAATTAATATAATTTATTTATCTCATATTTTGGTGAATTTATGGCATATTTAATTTTTATGATTAAAAAATTAGATTTTCTCAATTCTGGGATCTTACACTTGATTTACAACAAAATTGATTTTATATATTTTATGGATCTTAGTAAATCTTCCATTAGTGCATCTGTATCAACTTCACAGCTTACACTGTTGTTGTGTAATGATTACAAAATTTTAATTTTAGTGATATTTTGAGGTGAACTCAATTCACCTCATTTGTCATTCGCAGAAATCGTGTATTTTTGTAATGCTCTAATAGTGCTTAATCTGAGATCAAAATCTGAGACAGAAAGTTTTTACACACAGATATTGCATTCAATAATAAACCATTCATTGGTTGAAAATGTATTACCAATGCCATGTTAATGGTTTCACAGGAATTTCTGACCAACGTCAGACAAGCATAACTGCGCCAGAACCAGATTTGCTTTTGTGGCATCATTTACAATCCTCCAACACACATCGTGGCAGACTTTCTCTTTTTTTTTTTTTATGATAATATTTTGCACATATGAGTTTCATTTTAATGAAAAATACAAAAAAATTGTCTGTTTTGGCACATTATAGTTATATATATGTATATAATGTTATTAGGTACCGATCACAACAAAACTTATTTATTTACTTGTCTGATTAAATTTAAGTTATTTTGCCAATGAAAAGCAGATTGTTTCACAATGATGCAAAGTGAGGAACATATAGATTTCTTTAAATGTCTAACATAAATATAAAGAAATATAGATTTCTTTGTATAGTCAAAGACATTCTAACGTATTATTTCACTTTTAAGAATAGTAATTAGATTACTAATTCATTTGATATAAAAAAACAACCATTATATGAAAGCTATTTCTATCATTTTTTTTTTTTACCTTAAATATTTTTGTTCCCACAGTTTCCAAAATACAACTGTCATCAGCACCTCCAGTTTGAATCAAAGCATTCAATGCCATATTGTAATAGTCAACTATTTGTGCTGCTACTTTTGCTGAAAATAAATAAGATGACATAAATTATGATAGATAGCACTATTAAATTTATTATTCTATACTATGATCTTTACATCACACATATTTTATTACAAATATATAATAGCCTCTTCCTTGTATATATGGATGATGGTTTCAGTCTTCCAAAACAATTGGGGTTTTATTAGAAAAAAAGAAATATACTTCCATGTCTGGTATTTTAAAGGAGTTTAATTTAAAAAAATGAAAATATATCTTAAAACTAATAATTCTAATTTTCTTAATACAAATATTGACTTATTTTTAGAATAAGTTTTTGTAAGTATAGAAAAGCAGCTAAAAATGCATAAAAATGAACAACCATTATTTCTTTTTACTTTCCTGTAAAATAAGCATGCTGGAGTTATATTCCTCTGGTTCTGAGCAGATAAATTCTTATAATTAAATCAATGAGGGAAATAATTAATTTCTGTACAATTTACATTACCTTTGTGTGAAAACAAATACTAAAAAAGAAACTTCTACATCATCAAATAAATGTATGTTGCAAAGGATATAGTTATTCAGAACCAAAAAGATATTTTGGTACTTATGTTTCACTGATCCTAAATAAACTGTATACACGGACACAACATATTGTACTTTATAACTTTACGTCTCTCATCAATTTCAATCTTTGCCAATAATAAAACTTACAATAATAAGAGAATATGTTCTTCTGGTTCTAACCAAACAAAATGGAAAATGAAAAAAACCATAACTACATACATTCACAAAAGGTAACCTGACTTACAGAGACCCATATATAGTGAATCTATTTTAAGTTAATGCTTACATCCATACTGCTAATAACTGTTACAAACTTTGAAGTGTATCGACTAAGCTGTGTGTGGCAACTTTGCTACTGAAATACTGCAGTGTGAAGATAATGAATTCCTTGATTGTATTATGTTTAGTGATGAGTCACATTTCATCTTAGTGGAAAAGTTAACACAAATAACGTCTGTATCTGGGGAGGAGGAGTCAGAAATTTCCCTCTCTTACAATGTGAAAGGGACTATTCAAAATTAAATGATTTCTGTGCAATATTCCCATTCCAAGTTTGTGAACTGTTATTTTTTGCTGAAACAGCAGGATTCACTTATTTGGATATCCAGTTTAGGCGGTTTTTTCCTCAACTGCAAGATGGACCAGATAATTCTATTTGCCAACAAGATAGTGCATCTCTTCACTGGGATAGCACTGAATGAGATTGGTTAAATGACATTTTCCTCACAACTGAATAAGTCAGCATGAATCTGACAAGAGCTTGTTCGCAGTGGCCTCCAATATCATTTGATCTGATTCTATAGAGAGAGTACAACATGCAATTCTGATGTGTAGGGTTGTGTCTTATAAGCTCTGATCTGAAAAGTTTTATTATTTTTTGATTATTTATGGTTTACTTTTGTTTCTTTGTTCATTCATGTTTTTGAGTTAGTTTATAGCTTTTTTTTTTTTAAATTTATTTTTAGTTTGGTTGTTGCACAGATAGCAAACTATCTGGGTAATTCATGGGCGGTGGTTACTAGTCGTTACATTTTGGGTTTTTTTTAAATATTTTTGTTAGTTGTGGTTTATTAATAAATGTAATTGTTTTCCTTAGTTACAGCCTAGCAACTGAAGCCATCTTTGTTCATCTGATTGGTTCATTTATTTTATGTTAAGATGTGTTTTAACAGGTTGTTCTGATTTGTTTATAATAATTTTTATTGGTTTCTTACTCTTTGGACATTCAGCTTGTTAGTATTTTATTTGCTATCTTAGCATAAACAGTGAACCTGAGTCAGAGGAAGCTGAGCACAATAGAAAGTGCAGAAGAATGGAATGTAAGGTACTTCAGAAGAGAGAAGCAAAAGAAAGAGAGGTTAAAGAGAAAAGAGATAAGGTAGCTTGGGGGCCCAAAGGGTTCGGATTTTGATTCAGAAACAGAGTTAATGTAGGAGCTGTTTGGTCCTGCAATTAGTCAAACCAAGCATATCCTTCCATTGCTAGCCTCTGAGGTTCTGAAAGCATTGAAACCAAATGTTATGCTTATTGATAAGCCTGAGGGAGTTACTGCTTCATCCTTTAAAGGTGATGAGAAATCTGGAGGCTAGAAAGAAGGGCTTACAAATTGTTAGCATGCGGGACAATCCGAAGGGTGTACGGATCATGGTCAATGACAGTGAGACGGAGCGTGGAATAAGAAGCAATGAAGCTATAAACAAATATCTGATCAATAATGTTTCAATGAAAACCCTGTGACCAAGGATGATGAAGGATGAGGAAGGGATATTGGAGAAGAAGGGTTTGTGGAAATGGTAAGGATACAAAATATGGATTATTCAGCAAAGGGCTTCGCCGCTTTGTATTAAGTGGTGTTTTGTGCCGGGAGTAGAAACAGCAATGTTGTTCATTGAGTAGGACAAGCTTTTGCGTATAATGTTTTTGGAAAAGGGTAAATTGTTTATTGATTACATGTAAAACGAAGGATTATTAGAATGTCAGAAAAATTTTGTGTCAAGAGCTTTGTTTCTACTGTGGCAAAGAGGAATGTTATTTTAAAGACTGCTAAGTTAAAAAGGATGGGGGCCACCTATCTGCACAAACTGTCTCTGTGCTTGAAAGCTGACCAACCACATATCATGGTTGGCCAGCTTTCGAGCACAGAGAAATCAGCAGAATGTCCAGTGTGTGTGAGACCTTCTTCTAAGTGGTAGGATCGATATTTAGGGCTATTACAGAGTTGGTGTTACCGTAGTTTCCAGTTATATATTTAGTCATTTTGCTTCTTTTTTTTTAAGGGTTTCTGCTTTGGTTTATTGTGCTGGTTTTTCATTTGTGTTTGGTTATTTTAGGTTTGTTTGTTTTATTTTTATGTATATTGATTTATTTGTTTTAGACTTTGATGTCTTTGGTTTTGCTTTTGTTGGGATTTATTGGTTGTTTTTGTTTTAGTTACATATTTTCTTGATTGTTGTGGATTTAAATAATGTTTACCTTGGTAGTGTATTATGCACTTTGATTTAGTGTTTAATTTCATAAGTTTGTTTCAGATCTATTTTTGACTTCTTTTGTGTTATTATAGGCTTAGTTTTTATTTCTGTGTTTTGTGTTTTGGTTTGTGTTACTGTCTGTTTTTTTATTTTGCTTAGATTACAGTGTTTATTGTTTGCTTGTTTATGTTTAATAGGTTTTTGTTCTCGGATTAGCATTTAGAATTTGTGTGTTTTCTTTATCATTTCGTTAGGTTTATTTTATTTTTATTAGTTTTAGATTGGTTTCAAGTTAGTTTATTTTACTGATTACCTTTGGCCTTGTTTTTCTGCGTTTCATGTTTTGGTTTTGAGTAAGGTATTTTGTGTTTTCTTGATGCTTTGTTTAGTTTACAATTTTATACTTGTTGTTCAGTGTTTGTTTCATGTTTTCAGTTTTCAAAATAGTTAGAGCCTGTTTTGCATGTTGGGCTCACCATTGTTGGGTTAGGATTGTAGCTCAGCTCAATTTGATGGTTCTGTTTAGGACCTATTAAGATCATTACTGCTTGGATCCACATAAGGTATGGTACACTGATGGGACTGTCACTTGTGGCATTTGCATCAGTAGCATCCTGACAGTGGCCAACTGGAATATGTCTTGAGGCTTTTGAAGAGACCTTTGATAAAGCCCCTAAGGGTTAGGTGGTGATGCATGATTGGGGTTAGGTATGATAGCCGGAACTGACTGGGTGGCATGATCGCTGGTCACGTGGCGGGTGTCTTCCCTCTGGGATCAAGATGTGATAACATTTTTCCTTTGAGGTTTTATAAAGGATCTTGTGTTCTTCCACTACCAACTAATTTACAAGATTTGAGTCACAAGATTGTAGCAGCTGTCGAATACTCCAGTACTCCTTGTTAGGTTATTATTTTAAATTCTCATGTTAATTTTTCTCTACTATTTTTATAATTCTATTTCATCGTGATTTTTTAATTCAAAATCATTTTGGTATTATAATTATTGGAGTTATAATAATTCAATTTATTTGTATTATATTTGTTGTTGGGTCAAATGTTGAAAATAGTCTTATCATTTTCAGGTTAATATACTTACCTTGTTTATCTTGTTTAATATTCTTAAACAAGAATATTTCCCCATATTTAAAAAAAAAACTCTCTTAAAAGTTGGAAGTGTGCCACTTTACAAAAGGTGCTCACATTTAACACTTGTAAGGAAAACTAAAAGAGTTACTCTTTCATTTTATTTGTGACTCATAACTGTATGTCAAAGTTAAAACATTTAAAAACCCCAATAATTTACTGTACACCCTGTATTATTTTTAAACTTACCAGGTGGGCTGAAAAGTTCATAGGCTGACACATAGATGGCGCTACTAGTATTAAATCCATATGATTTTTAGTTA
>JAAAKQ030285048.1:0-10398 GCA_010016005.3 Zanna intricata | reverse complement strand
ATCAGAGGAATGAGATGAATGAATTTGTAGCGTGTGTGAAAAATGCCATGCCTGACCGGGATTCGAACCCGGGACCTGTAAAATTCGAGAGTGACCTGTAAAAGGTCAAGTCCACACCATGCCATCAATACTTTAGTCAGTTTAGCTATCAGTTTTGTGAATTATCAATTCCTGTTCAGATGCTAATCCATTCTGCGAAGGAAGGTTAGGGTTAAGGTTATAGCTAAGTAAGACTTTTTATGAAGAGAGTTAGGGATATATTACCAAGGTATGGCAATACTTAATACCATCTTGTAGGACGCATGGTCAAATGTATGTTTAAATGGAAATATAGTTATTACACAGACACTACATCACATTTGCCTTGCTATTAATCATGTGTATGACTGTGATGACTATTACGTTTAGTTTAATGTTTATTCTCTTTCCACAAAACTCTAACTTAAATCTAATACCTTTAATCTTAACCCTAATTCTTCACCAGAACAGTTTAGCATCTTAATAGATCACCGTAACTCACAAAATTGATCACTAATTCACTACAGTATTGATAATGCAGCACAGACTTTGATCTTACATGGGTCACCCAAACCTGCCCAACCCGTTAATGACATTTAGCTCTTGTGTTTTCTTGTTTCTAAGCATATCTACAATGGTGTATTAAAGTATGAAAAACCTGAAGTTAATCAAATAATTGTTCAGAATTACCTTATGTTTTATTAGTTTTGTTTTAATTTTATTTAGATTTTAATTGAAAGAAACTAATTACATATTTGACAAACATACTATTCCAACACAAATTAAACTGCAGTGAATGCCCTAAACATTTTACACCATACTAACTGATTTCACACAAACATTCATTTAAAAAATAATTGATTCAAGGTACTGATCAACCACATACTCCAAGGATTTCCTAATGACTTAAAGAGATGTGATTAACAACAGTTAATTTATACCTTTTTATAGGGTGGAGTTGTTGTTTGCAATACCACTGATAAAGGAGCCATACAGTAGTTATAAAATGTTATTCTAGAAGCACATTTTCTTGTATAGGAAAGCAACCCATTAAAAAAGAAAGGACATTATAGTTTATCAAGTTGATTGACTGTTTATCAAGGACATTATTATTTATCAAGTTCATATTTCTATAACATGGACTTTTCTACAGACAAATTAAGAAAAAAATAAGATATCACAAGACATGATGTATTTAACTAGTCCTTTACACAATAAACCATGATCCTTAATAGCATTTGCTGACTGAAAATTATATCTTATCGCCATACTTTTATAATTTGTCCTAAATTTTCCACTGTGGTGATCAAAAATAGGCCACAACAAAGATTGTCAGATATAGTAAGAGAAGCTATAGAAAGAGCCCTGAACCAAAACTGATTCTCGAAAATGGAAAGAAAACATTTTATCTCCAATAACAAAAAAATCTTAAAAATCTTCATTTTTAATTCCACTTCATGTGGACTCTTTTTCAGTTTAGCCTCTGAAACAACCAAAAGGTATTTCTTCAGAGGATCATCCTCATTCATCCTCTGTATAAATCTAAATGAAGTGCAGTCTTGAACAGTCTCAGGGCAACTATTCCTGAGATGTTTGGTTAATTGAAACTCAACCACCAAATAACACTGGTATCCACAATCTAATATTCAAATCTATATAACAGTAACTGCCTTGACTAGGATTTGAACCTCAGCTTCAAAATCAGCTGATCTGCAATAACAGTACTTCATGTGAACTGCAATTTCATTGCAAAAATTTGAAATCTTTTTTTGGAGAGACAAACTGATAAAACAACCAGACACTGATATATTAATAGTCACGACCTGTGGTGTTAGTCTTATTCTCAAAATTTTGTTTAAGCTGTTTGAAATATTTTTAATAATAAATCTACTTGAATTCCCACAAAACTGGTCAGAACCATTAAAATATATTCAACATTTATAATTAAAAAAAGGAAAAACTAGATTAAACATTTTCATAATTACAAATCGTTTATATAATGAAAGTAATTATTAAGACTGTATAATAATTGAAATAACTAACTGTTTTCAAAATTATATAATTACATTAACATAATTTATAATAATATAATATATACTGACAACAGCTGATGGATCACCATAATCTATCTTCAGTAATTCCATAGCACGTAGCATGCTTTGCATTGCCATAAATATGTTTTGATAGATGAGTTTAACAAAGCCACGTTTATCATCATCTGAGTAACCTGATCCATGAATAATTCTCATCTGCTTGATAAAGGTGGATTTTCCTGACTCACCAGCTCCTGTTTTAACAAAAAACAAAACAAATTTTACAAAACTACTACAGGGTATGATATGATGCATTACAATTACCAAGGCACTGAAAAAAATAAAAGATAAATTTTCAATTTCGCTTTAAATGTTGAATTTGATTATATTTAAAAATAAACATATTTATACTTAATTACACATCAGTTTAAAAAAATGAAAATTAAAAATACTGATTTTATTTTTCAATTATAAAGATTTTTTTTTTTAATTTAAAATATAATATTATCCAATAAAGTATGATGTTCAGATTATTAACTGCTGTTTTGAAAGAAATGAGAAATTTGCATCTTGTTAAAAGTAAGAAAGATAAATGGAGAAACTAAGTAAAAAGACTAATAATGAACAAGAGCTAATGGCCTCAAAAACATGGGAATGTGTATTATGTTTTTCCAAGGTGTTTAAAACTAGTTGTTGAATATAGAATGACATTATAATATAGAATATCAGAACAATCAACTTGAAATATCAGAATGTCATTTGCTTCAATAATATTATGCTATAACTTCTAAAAATAAGCTATGAAAACAAAAAATGATATTTCATTGTCTATATAATTCATGAAATTTCTCCTTCAAAAATCTTCAACTTACTTATCAGCAAATAATTGTAAGATTCCACAGTAAGTAAAAAGAAACTTACTATGGGATCAGCAGACGAATTTCCTCAATAAATAAAAAAAAGAAATCATTAAAATCGAAGTATTTCATAAAAAATAAGTTTTTAATACAGAGAGTTCCAAACGCTGTGCATATCAAACTAATAAAAAAAATAACTCATTAAGGATTTAAAGATTCATTTATTTTCACAACATATGCTATAAATGGCTGCCCCATTCAGTAATGTATGTACGAACTTCTTTTACCATGTTTGTGGCCACTTTATGGAGCACGTATATATTGATATTGTTTACTTCCATTGTTATGTTCATCTTTAGTTCCTCCAGTGATTGTGGCCAGTTTTTATAGACCTTTCCATTAAGATAACTCCACACGAAGTAATCTGGAAACATTAAATCGAATGAACGTGGGGGCCATAATCCTTTAGAACTGATACACTTGTCAAAAAATGAGTGCAAGAAATGCACAGTTTCATTAGATGCACACATCTAATGAAACTACACCACATCTAATGATGGAGCCACATGTCACAACATGTGGCTCCATCTAGAGCCAACAATCAGTTTCATCTTCAAAAAGCACAATAAACTGTGTAATGTTTTGGTACACAACACTGCTCGCTATAGTTTCAAAGAAAATGGGGTCCACTATTCGACAACATAACACGGCACACCCTACTTCCATTTTCTGAGTGTACGGGGTTTTCATGTAACATATGTGAATTTTCAATTAACCAAATTCTAGTTTTTAGACTGTGCATGCATCCATTAAAGTGAAACCATGTATCTTTAGTGAAGAAAACATGGTCAAGCTGTGAAATTCCATGGTTGTCATCAACTAAAAACTACGTACAGTACACTATATGCTCTTCTTTATCAGGCTTTTTCAATTCCTGAACACTGCAAACATGATATGTACAAATATGTAACCACTTCATCACTCTCTGAGAACGTCTATATGAAATCTGAGAGTGCACTGATAGTTTCTTCAAGTTTTTTGAAAGTGGCACTGGATTAAATTTTTAATCTCAGCCAGTTTGCCAGTTCTCTTCTTGTCTGTAACTGATCCACATTCTCTAAAAAGGCGATTATTCTCATTACAGTTGAATTGTTAGGCACTGCCACATCTGGATTCCCATGAATTACGTATCGTCTACAACACATTCATAAGAACAACTAGAAAAATAATGTTCAACAATTAATACTCAATGCTCTTGGGAAAACTACATGTTTTTTGGACCAAATATTTAATTTTTTTGTTCAAACCATTTCAGTTTCTGATAAGGACTGAATTTAAATTTAAGGTTTATATTGTATATATGATCAAATAGTCTGTTCAAAAATAAAGGCAAATTTCAATAAACAAAAGTGATAAATTTATAAGGATGTGATGAAAGAATAGTTTACAGATCCGATAATTTAAATAATAAATGACAAAAGTCAGTACTGTTATTGTAATGTCTTTAGCCCACTAACAAGCTTACCTATGAGGACTGTAAATTCATAACAATGGGAATCAGGTTTTAAATGATCATAAAAATATATGACATTTATATCCTTTTGAATTAAATCATCTTAACATATTTTATTATTAACAGTAATTTATTATAAAACTGAATCTCATATACAAAGAATTCATAATTTTCTTGTCCTTTTTTTTTCATTTTAATTATTTAATTTATGCTATCAAAAGCTGTTAGTAGGATAGAAAATAAAACTTTCTTATTAATATTTTTTTTTTAATTGTGAACATTTTATTTATTTCTGGACATTGATTCATTAAACCATTTTTTTTTAATTAAAAAAATTAGTAAATTAGTTTTCTCTTAATTTTTGGGTACAGAAAGTACATTATTATAATAATTAAAATTTAAATTATTCCAAAGAATAAATAATAATTTTTAAAATAAATAAAAGTTCAATGATATTAAAAAGTTTGATATATCTGTCAGTGTGTATTATTAATGAAAAATAATTAATCAAAAATATAGTGATTCAATGTGTTATTGCTTCTGGAGGAAATCCAGTTATTTTTTGTGGGAAATTAATAAATTTGATGTTTTTGAAGAGATCTCCTCCCAGACCCATATATATGAATCCTCCATACAATATGAAAGACTGGACTACTGTGATAAAACAGATATTTTTTTCCCAGAAATTATTCTGCTTCAAAAACCAAGTAAAATATTCAGTGAGCACAAAAAAGTAGAATTAGGAGGTACCATTGCCACCCTGGTCAACTCCTGTGGCAACGTCCCACCTAGGCAGAGTTACCCTGCTTTCTCTTCAATTAATAGAAATTAAATTTTGATAATTGAACCATTCAACAACTTTACATTAATAATATAAATAAAAATCAGGTATAAAAACTTAAAAATTATGAAAATAGATTTCACAAGCCCTTAATAAAAAATATTTTCTTCATGCTCATTTTATAAAATTTATAAAATCAACTAAGACAAAAGTGAGAAATATAATACATTTAAATGATAACATAAAATATTTTACTAGATGTATATTTGTTACATTATAAACAGGCAATTCCTAGCTCTCAAAAATGGTGTAACTAAATTATTATTTTATTTATTTCTCTTTACAAGATTTATAATTTAAAATGGAAATTAAATAAAATAAATTACATTACACATGTTCAACAATCCTATTGTGAACAAACTGCTGGAATACAGTATAATACAAGCTGCCTTTAAATGTATTTAATTAATCCATTAAATTTAATGTTAGCTAATGATTACTAAATAATAAAAATTATCAGTACACTGAGGCATCTAATACTTTTAGATATATATGAAAGATGGGAACCTGACAATTTTTAAGGTAAAATAAGTTGGCAACCCAAAAATTTAATGAGAATTAGTCTAATTGGGACTTTGCATATTGTAACCCATTTCACTAACAATGGAGTGAGTGGATTAATAAACACTATGCATTTGTAGTGGAAACATATTTTTAAAATGATGTTTCAGTAGGTATTTCAATATTTCATAACTTGTCATTCCTAGCCATAGTAGGATTAAGTTCTAGATAAGCAAGTTCCAATGTGCTGCTTTTGCAATAAAAAACAAACCACTAGGTCTTGTTTACACTACAAGAACTCCTTCAAACACTGACAGCCAGTTAAGCAATAATAAAGAGCCCTCAGCACTCAACCAGAAAGCATACTGCAGCCCTTCATTTATTCCATAGCAGGATCAGAAGAATTCTGCATAAGGATTTGAACTTACATTCATATAAATTTATAGTGATTCAAGAGCTATGTGTATGTTTTATAAAGTAAATCAGGGATACTCAGTAAGAATTTTGTTAACTGGTTTACCAATGAAATTTTGCTAATGATTGATGAAGCCCATTTTCATTTACTTGGCATAGTAGACAAACAACATTTTTTTACAGATTCAAATCTCCAGCAGCTAACAGACTTCTTCATAGGTCACATTTAACTGTCTAGTGGGCTACAATGAGTTTTGGAGTCATAGACTCTTATATTTTTTAAGAGGAAGGGTAAGTGGGGACAATCACTTCTGTTCAGTACACAAATTAGTACACGTTACAGGAATTTCTTGCAATTCACTGTGGGATTGATTTGAATTTCAGTAGGATAAGGCAACATGCCACACTTTTAGAGCAACAACGATGGTGGTTTAAATGTTTTCAGGCTATATAATTTCTAGAGGAGGGCATTCCATAAGCAGCATATTCTCCAGTCTTGTAAGAACGCAATTCTCTGGGGTTACTCAAGTCAAGAGTATTATTAGTAAATCTAGGGACATTCATAAACTGTTTCTTAACAAGAAGAAACAGCCATACCAAATAACAAGGTACAAGCAACAATGTAAAATCTGTGAACAGATTGCAACAGAGCACAACAGATGATGATAATGATATCTGACAGGTGTACTAATTAAAAAATTAAATTAAATATGTTGGCGAAAAGACTGAAAACCTATATACTAACATTTTGCAGGCACTGGCCTCTGTAACAAGTAAACTAAAAACATTCGCATTTTTTAAATGTCTTTTATGGTAGAGTAATATATAAAAAACAGATGTTTTAAACTTTCAATAGCATATGTAACTGATTACTTTTATTCTAAATTATATACTGATGTGATCTAGGGTACTTCCTATTGTTTAGCAACTAATAATAGAATCATTCATGAGTGATGTGTATTTATGAATTGTTGTAAATAAAACATGGAATTCTAATAATTTCATTTATTTATTTTTAATCTACTCTAATCATTGCGCTGTGAAGAATCATATGTCACACATCTAGAATGGTTATTACAGAAACATTTGTGGTGGCAATGTATTTTATTTAATGAAGTGAATAGCAGCTGTTAATTATTTATTTTTAATAGTCTGTTTTGTGTTTTCATTTAAGGCTTTGTCATAAATTCAGTCACTTAAATTTTCAACATTTCAATATAGTGATTTTCTTTTAAAATGTTAAAGCTAGGAGGAAAAAGTACAGCAGTTCATAGTCAGGCGAAGGAAATTGTATTTACAACTTCTTTTTACAAAACAATGCCTCTCTCTCTTTTTCTGTTTAGTCTCCGGTTCCACTGTAAGGTATTACTTCAGAATATGAAATGTAGATTTTTCTGGTGTAACATCTTCTGAACAAAGAACTTCATCTGGGCCTCATTTATTGACTTAAAAAAATCTAATAGTTCAATTTTTTAATTTAAACTTTGTCTAAAAAAAAAAAAACAATAACAAACGACTGACCTTTTTTTAATGTGGTGCCAACTGTGTAAGGAAAATTTAAAGAACTGGGGACCAGTTTAAATTTAAAGGCTCTCTTTTTCTGCTTAGCCTTTGGATCTATTGTAAGATGTTACTTCAGAGGATGAATGAGAGTGATATGTATGAATGTAAATGAAATGTAGTCTTGTACAGTCCCAGGTTGACCATTCCTGAGATGTATGGTTAATTGAAACCCAACCACCAAAGAACACCTGTATCCACGATCTAGTATTCAAATTAATACAAAAGCAAAACAATGTCGGAACCGGAATAGTGAGGAAAACTGAAGGGCTGAAAAGTTCAGCATGACAAACTCGTTAATTCAGCGTTATTTTTCAAGCGACAAAACTATCAAAACAAACGGTCCAAAGATCTATTTCAGAAGGGAAATCAGATGAAACCAAGAAGACATCCGTGTTTGTTTCGCTGGAAAAATGTGTAAACTGCCCCAGTACTGTATGCAAATTAGATTCATTTCCCCCATGCTTTGAGGCGTTTAATAAATAAATTTTATATAATCAAAAAATGGGTTCCAATTGTGAAGAGAATTATGCAAAAAGCCTGCAAAAGTCAAATTAATTTCAAAGGGAGTGAAAGATCTTTAAGAAGAATGTTCTGTAAAATGGGATTTAGATGGAAAAAACAGAAGACAACCGGAAAATATTGACAGAATGGGATGATATTAAAATGTAAAGAATGAAATTTCTACAAAAATCCCGTGTTTTGCGAAGAAGGAAGACCGATTACACATAGAGATGAAACCTACATTCACTGTAGTCATGTGACAAAATCGAGGGTAGACACAACAAACTTTCATGAAGGACTGAAACACCAGTATCCAGGGCTCACTATTAATAATTGTTCATACCAGCTGTAATAAAGTATTCATTAACAATGCTACCAAATATAAACAAAAGAACATCATAATCATCATTACCTAATTTCTTGTGATGTTCATAAAACATGAATATTCTGCAACTTAATTTTGGAGAAAATAACAAAATTCTACAATCCTAGTATTTAAATATGTGAATACATCCAGCTCTATTTGTTAAAAGTAAGTAAAAAATAATACAAGTAGCAATCCCTTAACAAACTGTGTTCAAAAAATAAGAATAACTCTCAGTAAAACCTATGTGGTATCATTTTATACAGGTCCAATCAAAAGAAGTAACTTAAGTTAAAAAAAATAATATAAACAACTAAAACTCCCAATTCAGCCTTATCTCAGAAAATACAGAGTTGGAATAACCCTTCAATTGATTAAAAGAATAACTCCTCTTACAAGTATTTTATTTCCCCAAGTTCTGTAATCTTCATTTGGAAGATTGGAATTACAGTTCTGTAAATTAATATCTTCATACATTTATAATCTAGTAAAACCAACCAACATACATATAATGATTGGTAACATATTCAGAAAAAGCTATTGTGAATCAAAGGCTATTTGTAATATCAAAAAACTGTTATCTTATCTTAACTAGGATTTGAACCTTAGAACTTTTGACTTCAAAATCAGCTGATTTGCGATGTCGCATTAACCACTAGACCAACCCGGTGGATTAAAAAAAAAAATGTTACAAGATCACATAACTAACAAACACTCAATAATAAACAAGGCAACTCAATAGTATAAAAATGAAGTAAAATATTACATTAGGCAAATTGGACGCCTGATCCACAGATGGAAAAATTAATTACTGCACAAGAGAGAATAAATATTTACAAATTACTTTATAAAAATAGTGCACACACTTTTAAAAATTACTCAAAACATCAACATTTTAAACATAATGCAACAGTATCAATCAATTCACACAACATTCCCCCTGTTTCATGAGAATGTTCATAAAACATTCTAAATTTGATCAAAACTTTTAATTTTAAAAGTTGTCACACTTCCATGGCTCACCTGTACTATCAGATAACATTCTCTAATATTTCTAACTTTAAAAACATGCATGTTGGATAGTTCTTACAATGAATAATGTATACATTAATCTGCTCTTATTTAATATTTAAAGGATTTTAAATTACTAATTAATACAAGGAGGAGATATATTTTATGGTATTTTTTTAAGACTTTCAATAATTTTTCATGACATCACTCAATCTGGTGTATGAAAGTAAATTTCTTCTTGATTTTTTCTTGATTTCAGACAAGATTCTGAACTCAAGTAAAAAAGAGAAATACAACATTCTAAACTTTATCAAAATAAAATGAAAAACAGCCAAACTATCTAATTACATACTGGTGGGAGTTCAAAATACATGTTACTCTAAAACTAGTTACATGTTACTGTAAAACTAGTCATTTAAACCTATTACAAAGCAGCAGTAATATTACTAAAAAAAGTTATTCGAAAAATAGAAATCCACTGAATAAAAAAGGAATAGTTTTTCAGTACAAATATTTATATAATAAAATGAACTTAACATAAAAAAATTCCCTTCTACAAATAATTAAGAATAATTTACTAATCAACCAATTCACATACTAGTACAAGCAACTTTTTAAATTGAAAGTAAATAATATTTATTTCACTAAATACAATTTAAGCAACTACAGGTCTTATCTCTCTTTTTTTCTGTTTTAGCCTTTCTGTTTTATATGGATTTGAATACTAGATCGTGGATACCGGTGTTCTTTGGTGGTTGAGTTTCAATTAACCACACTTCTCA
>JAAAKQ030285004.1:0-10398 GCA_010016005.3 Zanna intricata | reverse complement strand
CGGGCGTTTACCAACGAAATGAGTACAACACTTTACCCCGACTCAATATGGATCCATTCTTCACTGTCTTCTTTGTTTATCTCTTTTTCTCCATTCATCAGTGTTGATTTCTTATGGCTTCGGATTGTGTATAATTTAGCAAAGTGTATAAGTTCTTCAAATGTTTAATGTTTTTCAAATGTAATTAAGTTTTTTGTTGTATTCTTTGTGAAAAGCCACGCTTCGCTATGTAAGTAATCATTTTTATTAATTTTCGTCAAAGTAGATCAAGTTTTTTTATGTTTAATTTCTCACCAAAACATAGTAGCTCTAATGTTTCAAACGAATTTTAATCTTCAGGGTATTTTACCTCGTATTTTATCAATTGAAAAGACTGCAAAATTCGTCACTTGGACCTTATTCAATGAACACCTTTAATATAATTTAATAACCTGTTTGTTTTATTTTGATTTTATTTTATAATTTTGTTGCTGATGTATGAGTATATCAGAAATATATTTTAAGTGAGTATATAATAATAATTATTATTTTATTTATATATAATAAATATTTTAAATGAGTATATAATATAATTTAAGTCTAGTCTACTGTTACTTTAAAATAGTCTAATACTTTAAAATATTTTGAAAAGGTTCAAGTGTATTATATATATATTAATTTAAAAAACTTTCTTATTTAAAAAAGTATACACTTTGGTTTTTTTTTTTTTATTTATTTATCAGTTTGATTTTTCTTGTATCTAATGTTTATTCAGTATTTTTCTTTCTAAATATTTTTATTAAATTACTGTTTTGTCTCTTCCAAATTTTAATTAATTTCAATTATAATATTAAATGTTAAGTAATAATATTACACCGTTAATCATTATTATTTATTTTTTAAATGTCATATTAGTTTTCAAATTCACTACACCCTTATCAAAATTATAATAATTTATACATTTCTTATTTTTTCTAAATACTTTTTATTAAATTATATTTATTCAAAATTTATAATTAATTATTGTTCCACTCTCTTTTTTATTCTAAATTTAATCTCATTATACAGTTTTTCTTATACCAGAGCATTTATTTATTTTATTTTTAATTTCCTAATTATCCTCACACGGCTGGTAGTTAGCTATTGCACTAACACTTATCAACTACAAAACAAACAAAAGAAAAACGCGGTAAAGCCCAGGAGGCATCCTAAATGCCGCAATCCTTTCTTTTGCTAAATAGTGTATGAAAATCCCAACTATTATCCCATTCGGCCTGGTTTCACCAATTAATACAGAGATCTGATAATACCGAATTGACAGATAATCTCCTTGCATATCAATCCGTACTTTGAACAAATATACAGAACATGATGATGTACATCGTCCAATTGTCCGCATTGGGGACGCATTCCTGGGTCCACCGGCCCGAACCTCTGCATCTATCCCAGAAAGCGCCATGCCCGGAAAAATATTGCGTCACGTACTTATTCGGGTGTATCCAAGAGGCGCTCTGCAAACTAACAATATCAGGAAAGAGACCATGCGTATAACGTCCGCCCTCTGCCTTATCCTGTGTGGTCTGCCACATGGGAGTTTCAACAGTATTCTAGAGCTCATTGTATATTTTTTTTTTGCCATTGCTAGTAAAATTAAAAAAATTATTAATAATCTCTTCGTTTGTTCTAAATTTTAAATATAAGTTTTAAATTATAATACTAAATATTACAAATTAATTATTAATAGTTTAACGATAGATATTTTATTGTCCGTACTTATAATCATTCATCGGGTGTTCACATATATTTATTTATACTTTTATGAGAATTTATTATTAAAGCTTTAGCTCTCGATCCGAACAGAAAACATTTTAATTAAAAATGTGATGCAATTAATAGATAGTATGCAACTTAAGAATTATAAAAGTGATGAAAAATTTAATATATCCAGTCTACTGGTTACTGACACAAACTTTTAATGCTATTATTACTTCCTTCTATGAAGTAAAGGAAGCATTGTGATTGCAAAAAGTTTTAGTTTTCATATATCAACAGAAATTATCATTTTGATCATCCTTAAATCCATTTTGACTAGTTTCGGCGTGACATCTGTACGTACGTATCTCGTATAACTCAAAAACGATTAGCCGTAGAATGTTGGAGTTTTCAATTTAGGACTTTTGTAACGTCTAGTTGTGCAACTTCCCTTTTAATTTCAATTGACCGATCCAAAAGTATCCAAAAGAAAAACCAAATTACAAAACAATTTGGATTTTTTACTTATTCTTAACTACAGTAATAAACCCTTAGTGAAAGCTTTACGAAGATATATCATACATAAGTGGTGTAAGTGGTACTTACTTTCGTTGGTTCCAGAGTTATAGCATAATAAAATTTTAGGTAATGAAATATTTGAATTTCACAGGGTAAACATCGGTTCGAATCAGACTTTATCTTTTTTTTTTTTTAAATTTAAATACATCAATTTCTTAATAATTATTAATTTGTGATTGTAAATAAATATATATATATATTCGTATAACATCAGAAGTTATTAATGAAATAAAATTTTGTGCACTTTTTATTTAAAAAAAAAAAAAATAGTCTATATGATGTAACAGGCGTACAATGTCATGTGTTGTCCACATTATTTTTGCTCGTTATAAAACGCTTAACATTCATTGTATAACATTATATTTAAATAAACCAGCCGTTGCAAAGATATTAACAATTAAAAATTTTGCATGATCGTTATTTTGAAATGAATTGAGAGATCAGGTTCATTATTTTTTATGTAAGTAAACCTCTAGGTACCTAGAAGTATACAAAATTTCAGCTCGATTCGATTTATCATTCCTGAGATAGAAAGTTCTATGTTACAGATACAAAATGGTGAATAGTTGGCAGAGTAAGGGTTTTTGGACATATACTGATATAAATTTTTTTTCTGTATTACGATATGGGACGATCCCCTGAATTCTTGAAACAGATTTTATAAACAAACTGTATATATATATATATATATATATATATATATGCAGAGGGGTAATATGTAATATATATAATACGTATTTATATAAAATAAAAGATAAAACATATATATTACATATTTTATCTGTGTACACACCAATGTTTGTCTACTTAATTGTAATTCAATTTCAAGTCTCTCGTATTGAAATAATTCAAATAATAGACTACATAATAGGACTAAATTATAGTCCTAGACACATCAAATTTTTTTCACTTGGTAAAATTATTTTTCATATGAATGTAAATTCATAACTGGCCTATCCTTTACCTTACGTTATAAAAAAAAAGGAGAATTCGTTGAAAAAAAATCCAAAAATATTATACTTTTATTACTCTCATAATTTAACATTGATAAAAAAAAATCACATCTCTGTTTCAGAGGATAGACTGCTACAATATTGTTTTATAGTTTATTATTAATGAAACTCAATTCATTAATTTGATTTATACTTTTCCTTTTATTCATTTAAAAATATCTCTTTATATATATATATATATAATGTTATTTCTCTCACCTGGGCTTTTCATCTTTCAGATCCAATCCACGAAATGAAAAAGTTAATTTTTACATATTTCCTCCTTTTTTTTAAAAAAAAAAAAAAAAATATATATGTATTTATAATTTTTATAAAACATTATTTGTATAAATGCAATTTTAATCTGTATCTAAAAATAAAATCCAATTAATATGCCAACCAAATAAAAAATTAACGAACGAACAGATTGCTTTATTATATTAATCAGTGAACGTTTAATTACAATTCCTAGTAATGAAAGAATTTTCCTTTTGTTTTAATTTTTTAAATTTTTTTCATAGCGGTTCTAATGATGATGCGGTGGATTTATATGTTGTTCCGATGTATAACATATTTTTCTGCTGTCATTTCAAAGTTATTATTATTTTTTTGTTTCTGTTAATAAATTTTTTTTTTTTTTAATTAAATGTTGGAAGTTTAAAATAAATTAATGTTTATTTTTTACGTTTTACTTATTTCATTTTGCTTTTTGATTTTGGCTTTTTATTTTTTGCATTTACTTTTTTTTCATATTTTACTTAAAATACAATTTTATTCATTTTCATACCTATTTTTTACTTTTACCCGACTGTTTTCGTACATATCCCTAACATAAAATATTATATTTACATATCAAAAAAATTTCATTCCTAATATTTTTTTTGACGTTTAATGGTCGCTTAAGTTAATCATTAAAAATATATTTATTTATGTATGTGTGTGCCCTTATGATAATTTGATTTATACCCAAGTAAAACTTTAATTAATAAAATATTTGGATCTTTCAAGACAAATGTACATCGGTTTGAATCAGATTTGATTTCCTTTTTTTTAAATTTAAATATAATGATTTATTAATTATTAATCTCTTTGATTGTAAAAAAAAATTACGATAAATAATAATTCAATAGCAACAATAAAAAAAATAAATATCAGAAGTTGTTACGAAATAAAATTCTTTTGTACTTTTCATTCTAAAAAAAAAAAAAAAAAAAAAATATGTATATGTAATTTAATATGCGTAGGAGGATGTCATATTTTTTGACATTTGATGATCGCTTAAGCCCAAAATTAATTAAAAATATATGTATTCGCGCGCGTGTGTGTGTGTGCGTCGGTGGGTATGTATAATAGGATTGTTATCATAGGTAACCGTTTTGAGTTATAAAAACAGATATTGATTTTTTTTTAGTAGAAGTATAATAATAAATCTTAGGAATATTTTAAACGGAACTATTCTGATGATTTAATTCTCAATAACTATTAGACAAAAATATATTAAACACATTTAATTCTCATTCTAATCTACATGAGAAAATGCTGTAGAAAAACTAGTCTTCTTGTCTTGAATAGGGTTCATTAAGAATTAGATCTCTTCTTAATATAATAATAAAATATGAAGTACTCTAAAACAGAGTAGGTGAAAACATTTCTGTATTTTAGATACATTAGACTGTAGATGTGTGAACCGCTTGTTGTAAGAATAAATATTGCGCACTTTGAACTATTATCTTTGTATTATAGAAAAAAATATATGTATTAAACTAAATAAATTAAGTATATCCATTTTTTAATACGCATAATTCAAGATATTAATAAAAAAACAGAATATTCATTTGATTGGCGGGTATGATCGCACGTAAATCCAGCCTTTTCATGTAACGCGTTGGTTTACAAATACATAAGTATAATGTGTACATAATTGATGATTTTTCCATCCGATCGCGTTAGGCGCTGATAAAATAGATGCTACGTTCAGTGAAATTTAATGTAACTCGTGTGTTGGCTACTAACAGGTTTTCCTTGGACTTTAATGTGAAATTTATTAGAAAGAGTGAAATAAATAAAGGAAAAGGCAGTTATATTTAACCAAAAATAATTGAAAATTTTAGATATTAGGAAACAAATATGAAAAAAAATGCTCAGACAGTAGAGGATAGATTTCCAAGCAAACTAGAGAATAAACTAGATAGGAAAAAATTAGAAGCTTCATTATAAGGAATAATTTTAATATTCTACACGATAAGAAATAAAAAATAAAAAAACTGTTGCTGCGATGGTGTTGATGTTTCTTATAGATGAATGTTAATTCATCTTGAACAAGAAGATTAATAAATAGTGATTGATGAGAGTGAAAGGAAGACTTAGCAGGAATCGGAAAAATAATAGTAAGTAGAAATTAAAACCTGGAGGACAATCTCAGCATTGGAAAATATAACACAAAAAGGATTATCTTAGATCCAGGTTAATGAAAAAACGTAGGGCGATCTTATAGCAAAATTGGCGTTCTTGCCAAATAATACTAGGATAAAATGAAATCTAACTAAATTTTAAAAATATATGAGAGTTTAGAAACATCTTGATTGGTTGCTATATCTTCAAGGATGACAAATTTTATTAGTACTCATTTTTAAAACATAAAAAATAGTATTATAAATATATAATTTAAATAATATTAAAAATTAATAAAATCCACCTTACCAGGACATTGAGATACTCTCTAGATCTTTCTGCTTACTTGAACGCCACATCAGGAGTTAAAAATATTATATTAAAATCAAAATTAAAAAATAGTAAGTTAATATGTTAGATACAGGTAGCGTCTCAGCCTTTCATCCGGAGGTCCCGGGTTCGAATCCCGGGCAGGTATGGCATTTTTCACATACGCTACAATTCATTCATCTCATCCTCTGAAGATATACTTAACTGTGATTCCGGAACTTTAAAAAAAAAAAAGAAAAAAAAGTTAACAGTATACTGGAGGAATATATTTATGTGCACTCTGGTGGATTATAATTAAATCAAATGGAACCGTGTTATCAAGGAGATAATTATTAGATTAAATTATTATTTTTTTTATATTTATTTGGCATGATTTTTTAAATAATATATAATTTTAAACATTGTTTCTTCATTAATTAATTTTTTAGTTAAAATCCTTTTAATTAAATGCATTGGTGTTCCTAACAATTATAATGTTGGTACTATAAACAAATTATATAATAAAATTAATGTAAATAACAATATTAATTTATTATTAGATAAAAAGGATAAACTTTATATAAAAAATGATAATACATCTTTTAATCAAACAATTGAATAAAAATGGCGTAACATCTGCCATATAATAAATTAATTAAATATATTAATAATAATTATAATACAAAATAATATAATAATGATACCAAATTTGATAAAGAAGGAGTATATAGTCTTGTTTGTGAGATTTGCGACACGATATATGTGGGGATGATTCCTCACATCAATCGCAAATTCTCCATACTTGCAAAAGAACGTATCAATAGCATTAAAAATAATAAACCAGAAAATACCAACTTTTCCTGACATATAATTAAGTACGTTATACATACAACCACAATAATTTCATGGAAATCTTAGATATATCTTATAAATATTATAATAGTTCTAATTTAAGAGAAATATCATATTTACTGTAATAATAAAAATTTAATTAATCAACCAAAAATGTTTAAATATGATATATTATTTAAAAACGTACTAAATATAAATAATTAATTTAATCTAATAATTATCTCCATGGATAACATGGTTCCGTTTTATTTCATTTTAATCCACCAGAGTACACATAAATACATTCCTCCAGTGTACATAATGTATATGTAATAGATTCGGTGAAACATCTGATTATTTAATATTAATTGAAAATTATAATTTAGAATCGTATTATTTTTAGATTATCGTACAAGGAAGTCATGTGGTGTCCACCTCAGATTTTTATTGTAGTTTGCTTTTAGTTAATTAATACGCTAGTTCAATTTTGCTTTATCTTACTTTGTTTCTTTATGTAAACCAAAGGTTTGTTTACTTAAAAAAGAATAAAAATAAATTATTGTAATAATTTGAAGTGAATTATGTGTACATTCATATACATTCGTATTAGGACTTCAAAAAGGTTTAAATTGTATTAGGAGAAATTATTCAAGTTAACTGTAATGTTTGAAATTACTAATAAGGGACTTCTGACTGAACTGCGGGTAGGAGTTACACTTAAACCGCTTAAATGTGGACAGACAACAGTTGACAACTTCCAAAAGTTAAGTTTCAGAAACAGTTAGTTTGTCGTTTGTCTAGTCCGTTACTATAATACCAAAACCGTCCCCTTATTGGTATGATCAATATAATTAAATAAATCAGTGTCCATCTTTACCGCTAAAAACTTGATTTAATATTACATAGACTGTATTTTCATACAATTATTAATTTTTTCCATAGAATTATTAATTTATTTATATTATAAACTAGAAAGCAGTTTTAAAATGTTTATTTAAAATCTAAAAGCACAGTCATTTCATTTGGTAACAAACATTATCATTAGATGCAAAGGAATTAACAAAAGAAAGATGTATGACAGTAATTGGAAAATTAACTATAAAAAAAAATTATTATTGTTGTAATAAAAATTTTATTTATTTAATTATTTTTATTTTATAGCTATAAATGTTTCTTTTAAATTTATTAAGTGATAATTTTTCTTACGCTCGTACAATTTCTTTTACATAAACTGATGAAGATGATGGTTTAAACAATGAATCTGCTATTGTTTTTTAAATTTTAAATTAACTTTTTTATATATGTTTTTTAAAGCGTATAGAAAATATTTCAGTAGAAATGAATAAATATTTTATTCTCATCGGTGTGTAATAAAATGTAGATCACATTGTTATAAAACAAATTTTATATATATTAAAATATAAAATATAAGAAAAAATTAATTTTATTTATACTTTATTTTAAATTAAATTTATCTAATTTAAAATTAAGTATATGTTAATTGACTAAAAACATAAACCCGTAAAATATTGATAATTTAGATCGTGGATACGTGGTCGATCGTGTTCTTTGGTGATTGGGTTTTAATTAACCACAGTTCTCAGGAGTGGTCGACCTGAGATTGTACAAGACTATACTTCATTCAAATTCATACACATCATCCTCATTCATCCTCTGAATTAATACCTTATGGGTGTTTCGTAGGTTAAACAGATAAAGAGAGAGATACATTAGATAAGCCCACCGGGCTGGTCAAGTGGTTAACGCGACATTGCATTTTACCTGATTTCTATGATGAGAGTTCTAAGGTTCGAATCCTAGTAAAGATAAGTTTACTTTTATAAGGATTTGAATACTACATCACCGGTGGATATCGGTGTTCTTTAATATTTGAGTTTCAATTTACCACACTTCTCAGGAGTGAGACTGGACAAGATTACACTTAATTTACATTCATACGTAATATCCTCATTCATTCTCTGAAATAATACCTTATGGTAGTTCCGGAGGATAAACAGAAAAACAGAGAGAGAGATACATTAAACACGAAAGAAACTACTCATATCATTGAACTTTTTCTTGGACTTTTTCTTAATTGTATTAATAAACCCTCATTGAGAGCTTTTCAACAATTTATCACAACTGGTACTTATTTTCATTGGTTCCGAGTTACAGACAAAATTTTAATTATTGAAATATTTGGAACTAACAAAGGGAAGGGATATCGCTTTTAATCAGATAATATTTCCCTTTTTCTTTTTTTAACTTTCTTTAATTAATTTTAAAAGAAATATTTTTTAATTTTTAAAAATTAATTAAAAAAATGTTTTAATTAAATTTTATTAATTTATTACTAATTATTAACCAATGATTGTAAAAATTAAAATAAATAATAATTCAGTAATAACAATAAAAAAATTAAAAAAATAATATATATATATATATATATATATGTATGAAAAACTATCAAAAATCAAATATTTGATTAAATATGTATTTTTTTTTTAATTTTCCATTCAGAATAAAAAAATAAAAATTTGGCCTTTCATCCGGAGGTCCCGGGTTCGAATATCGGTCAGGTATATAATTTTTCACACGCGCTACAATTCGTTCATCTCATCCTATGAAGATATAACCTAAGGGTAGTTCCGGAGGTTAAACAAAAAAAGAATTTTTTTTTAATGTGTGTATGTAACTTAACAGGCGTACAAGCAAATCATATGATATGGTCTACAGCAGATTTTATTTATTGCATATTTTTTAACAAAATATATTTTATGTCTTCTTAGGCATATTATTAATGCAAGTGCCCCCTCCCCCGAAAAAAAAATTACTTTGGGGACGATATTGCGGATGGTGGAGCCGTTCATAGTTTAAAAATATATAATAATATAGAAATAATTTTCTGCTTACCCACTAACAAGAAGAAAAAAAAGAAGAACTGATGGCAGATAGACTAAATTAACACTTAAATGAATACCAGTAGATGTTAAATTCCCACGAAAAAGATCAAAGACTCGTCAGTTGGATTGATGATATTACAAGTACATTTGATCGAATTGATGATTAGTTGGAAACTTGCTAAAGAGGCCTTCATCCTCTGCAGTGGATCAATAACTGTTGAACGATGAATGGTGATGTATATGTGTGTATATATTATATATATTGACATACATATCAATCACCTAATGAAAAGAGGCACTTTTCATCATTGCTTTCTCTGAGGATAACGATTCTGACTATGAAGATAATCCATATAATTAATTTTTTTTTAATTTATTTTGTAGGGCTAATTTTTTTTTTCGTTTTTGTGGGCATAGCATAATGATTTTTATCAATATATTAAGGTGTATGAACAAGGCTAAATGGTGAACCACTTTATTCTCATTCGATTTCATAGCAGTCTAACGTGGGATTTTATTATTTATAAGAGCTAATAAATGATGACCTATATAACTTAAAACGTCATAATACAGAGTGGTATAAAATATTTTTTTTTTTTTTTTTTTTTTTTTGTTTTACCTCCGGAACCACCGTTAGGTTATATCTTCAGAGGATGAGATGA
>JAAAKQ030284982.1:0-10398 GCA_010016005.3 Zanna intricata | reverse complement strand
GTGTGTGTGTGTGAAAGTATATATGTAGTAGTGGAGATTTTCCCGTTGAAGCACAAAGTTTAATGAATTGAATTAATGAACTGTGAACTGACAGTCTCTATCACTGTGTTAAATGGGTTACAAGTGAATGATTCAAATCATACGAATGAATAATATTATAAAAACAAAAGAATTAGAATTACGTTAAATAAAATTAAATATATTAAATAAATTTTAATAAATTCAGTTTATTAAAAAGTTTTGTTTAATAATAATGGGCTTCCTGTGAGGACTACGTGTAAGGTTAGAATGGTGATGCAGCACGTCGTGCGAGGCTAGATCAATCATCATCAACTGGTAAAAAATGGGGTGCCCCTAGGGCACTGTTTTAGAAGGTGCAATGAGGTGCTCTTATAATATATTTGCAAAAAATCATCCGATTTTAAAATTCAAATGGGGTTTTTGTATTTGTTACTTGGTTGAGGAGTAACTTCAGCATGCATTAGGTACACTATCGATTTAACAGATCACGGTTACTTGGAAATGTTGTTATATCTACGCAACCGAACTTCATATTTTCAAAATTCAAACCAGATGTTTGCAAGTATAATACAAATATCTATGGAACCAAAAGTAACAAAAGTTAACTGATATAGTCAGAAATATCGAGTGGGCTGTGATACGCCGAAACCAGCTTGAGCTCGGTAAGCTCCTATAAGCGGTTGTTGTAGAGTTTGATGACTGTACGATTACGGGTAATGCTGTTGGCATCGGACTGAAGATCGAGCTCCCTATTGTCGAATTTGGTGCTTTAGTGGGATAGGGCAAATGGAAGAGCATATATTAACACAAGTATTTTACTGTGTAGTGCCGGTGCATAAACTATAAGGGACTATCCTAATAGAGCTATTGTAGATCTGAGCCCTCGCATCATTGTCAAGGACCAGGCATACTTAGCATTGAGTCTTGAGACAATTGGAGAGTTTAGCCATTAGTTATTTGGATTCCAGAAAACTGCTGTCTTTCCGTATGTTTTATCCATAAAAAGCCTCTCAACGAACTCAATCGCTTGAACAATCTGTAAGTTTCGATTGGTATAGGACAATTAAATAAATAATTTGAAGTATTTATAATTTCCTGATTTGGCACAATATGTTAAATACGTTATATTCATAAGTTTTCGAATCATGAATTTTTCTCGATGATCATAAAAAAATATTAAATAAGTAAAAAACAGTTATAAAAAATAAAAAAACAAACACGACTGCCAAAAAATAAAAAAAATAAATAAATTTTACTAAAAAACGACAAAAATTTGAATTAAAAAACGGAAAAAAAGGTATGAAAATAAAGGACTATACAACGTTAAGCAGCATTTAATAAAATAAAATAATGGGTGACCAAACAACTTTCAGACAACTTTAATTTGTATAAATATATTTTTCATGTTGTAGAAATGGTTGTCTAATAGTTAAGGTCCTTACAACGATAAGAAAATTTTATCCTTCAACGAAATTATTTGAATATAGCGGGAAGCCTCTGAATAGTAATTTAAACTATATTAAAGAACCCTCCTACTTACTTAATTATTTTTGTTGAAGAACAATATTTTCTTATTGTTGTAAGAACCTGATGAGAACTTGATCATTAGTCAAACTAAAATCCTACCATTTCTACAACATGAAAAATGTATTCTACAAATTAAAACTATCTGAAAGTTGATTGTCACCTTTTTATTTTATTTAATTAAATGCTGCATAACGATATTTAGTCCTTTATTACATTCCTTGTTTTCTCCTTTTTAGTTCGTTTTATTTTTTGGCAATCGTGTTTTTAATTTTTATAATTGTTTTATTATTATAATTATCATCATTTTATGTAATTATTATTATTATTATTATGGTATATAATTGTTATTTATTGTTTTATTATTGAAAGAAATTTCCTTTCTTTTTTAATTTATGGTCATGTTTATGTTTATGAATCTACATATATATTTTTATAAGAAAGAGAAAGTGAGAGAAATGTCAGTTAACGTCATTTTGTTTTCCAGTGTAACGTTTATTTACAATGGAATCTTATTTTGAAGCGCACAATATTTTAAAAATAAAATAATTTTATAAAAACAATAATTGTAATTTCGCTACGCGACCAGAATCTTGTTATCTGTTTAAACTTCAGCGTTATGATCAAATCCTTATTCTCTCGGTTCACTTTGTAAAGACGCGAGTTGAAAATATTGAAGCTACATCTTGTTTAGTGTTGAGAAAGAAACTTTCAGGTCAAATGAAAAATATTCAAAATCTAAAAAAAATGTTGAAGGAATTAAAACCTCGTTAGTTTTAAGTCCGTAACTTTTATTCATATAAATCGGGTCATCAAGCTTCCCTCTTAGCTCTTTAGATAGCCTTGGATTTATTTCTATTTGTAAAAAATTCAAGTAGTCTAGGAATAGAAATACAAAATTCAAATTTGATGGTTATTTTAGTGGAACAATTTTTAACAATACGTGACAAAAACGTAAATTTCATGAAAAAGTTTTGGATGTCTGATTCTGATGAAGAAACGTTCATCTAAACAATTATATTAACTGTAGTATGCAGTATCATCAAAAGATATTACATGGGCTTTTTTAATTATTTTTTAATGACGATAGTTGCAAGGTTATGTACAGCTACGTGATTTAAACTTGCAAAGCTATGAACTGAAAAATATTTATTACATCATATTGTGTCAATAGGTTGGAACATATCCTATAATATCGTCGCGGTTTTATTCGACATTGTAGAAACTGCATCATGTCTCCGATTGGTGTTCTGACATGTCCTGATTTGTGAGTATTTAACTCCCTTTTGTTTTAATAAGGATTTTTATAAAGCTAAGGGCTCTCATCGAACTCGGAGCATTAACGTTCCGAAGGCTAGGATTGTAAAGAGATTGAAACAAAATCCAAAGAGATATTGCAGCGAGTTACAAAAATTGGCATATACAAAAAAAAAACAAGAATGTTTACTCATGAATTATTAATATTTATTAGGTGTTATCTTTAAGAATTTGTAGTAATAAAAAAATAAAATATTGTATTTTATAAATGTTATCCTAAAATACGAAATATTATTTTTATTTTTTTAACCTCTGGAACCACCGATAGATATATCTTCAGAGGATGAGATGAATGAATTGTAGCGTATATGAAGATGCCATGCCTGACCGGGATTCGAACCCGTGACCTCCGGATGAAAGGCTGAGATGCTATCACTCACGCCACGGAGGCCGGCGAAATATTATATTTAATTTCTTATTTATGTAATTCCCCCGCGTGCTGCGCTTTATGCACTTCTTATTTATGTAGTTCTTCTTATTTAGATGTAGTTATTATATCACTTCAGAAATTTAAAAATTAGATATATAAAAAAGCTGGTAAATTTTTGCATGACTTTCTCTGTATTAATAATAAAAATTAAAACAGTTATAGCAAAAAATAAAAAATAAAAATAAAAGAAATAAAAAACAGAATATTTTTAAAAGTGGGGAATACCTTTTAAGAAATTTTTTTCTAAAAATATTCATCTATAGGTTTCAATAAAGGCTGAAATAAGAGAAGGAAATTTTTCAAAAAGGTTTTCTATATTTTAGGTCACATTAACATTAAAGAAAAAAAAAATGTTGAGTTTACTGAGGGTATATTAGGTTTAAAGAAAACTTTACTTAAGTAAACTTGTTAAGCTCTATATAAGAAGTATAAGCTAGCAAAAAATATTTCAATAATATTTTAATGAAAGGAGATAAAGTAAAAGAACAAAAAATGTATATTTAAATTTTAAGAGAAAGGGATTGATTTTTTTGGAAAAAAATTGGATTATTTGTATATTCATTGTAGGTAACAAATTGCTTTAATAAAGCTTTCTCTAAAGTGGTTCTGAAGTAAATCGAAAATTCCTTTTTACCACGACATCCCTCAGTCACAAATTTTGAGAAAAAAAATTAATACAATCAATGCTCCATTCATAGAAAATTTTTAGCCAAATTTGAAGAAAAACAGTTCGGTCAATCTTGAGATATAAGGAGAAAATCAGTGCGATACACGTACTGTCGCCGAATGGCTTCGACCACACGTGGAACATTAAAACCTTGTGGGAGCCCCGTTTTTGTGCTTAGCTCTGAGAAGAGCTATTGGATCTGGGAGATGGTCTCCGGCGAAGTCTACTCGGCTGCAATCGGGGAGTTGCGGCTTGTTCATTGAAATCCAAGCGGCTTTCCCTCAGCGGCGGTTGGGTTCTCGCTACAGCGTGGTAGTGGTGACCTCTATAGTCCCGCAGTGTCCGGTCGGCGTCGGTCATCATTCGCCGGCGGGACCGAGGCGGTTCTCCCCGAGTGATACCACGCTGGGCTGGCTCTCTCTGCTGCGTCCGCCAGCCAGGGCCATGGAAGCCTGGCGAGCTGCAGAGGGAAGGTAGCGTCCGCATCCAGCAGCTCCCTCGGCATGTCGGCCAGGCCTGCTGCTCCAGCGGAGTGGTCCAACGTTGTACCGGCCAGGGGACTCCTTCGGTCTTTTTCCATCTTCTTCTTCTTCGAGGTCTTCTCCAGTGACGATGAAGTGACACTTCATGCCAAGAAGCCTTTATTTATTAGAGCCTGCAGTAGTGGGGCAGCACCACTTTGGTAGGGTATATGCACGATCAGCTAGCTATGTGGTGGGAGTGCCGCCTATGTTCGCACGTAAATATACTGCCTAGCGTTCGCTGAGTTAAAGGCATATGGTAACAGTACATATATACAGAGTGTCCTATTAATATGAAGTATACCTTTTTTATTTAGTATCACTCACCCAATCTACCACCGATGAAACTTTACATATCTTTTAATGAAGGTTTTAGAAATTTTCTGTGAAAATTTCAACCTTCTAGGATGTATATAAACAAAATGCGGTTTTCAAATTAAAACATCAATTTCAGATAAACTACTTTTTTATTCATTACAAAATAACTGGTAAAAACCGTTAAATACTGATGTGTATTATTAAACAGCTGTTAAAGTTGAATAAAATATGTTAATAATTAGTCATAACCATGAATAATTTATCTTCTTGAATAATAGAAAATAGAATTATCTATTTTCTATTACTCTAGTTCTAACTATCATCTACTGCAAATTAATAAAAAGTTCGTCTTTTAGATCGTCTCTTTTTTTTTATCTATTTAGCCTCCGAAACTACCGTTAAGGTATTAATTCAGAGGATGAATGAGGATGACGTGTATGAATGTGAATGAAGTGTAGTCTTGTACAATCTCCGGTCGACCACTCGTGAGAAGTGTCGTTAATTGAAACTCAACCACCAAAGAACACCGGTATCCACGATCTAGTATTCAAATCCGTATAAAAATTTTTATCTTTACTAGGATTTGAACCTTAGAACTCTGGACTTCGAAATCAGCTGATTTGCGATGTCGCGTTAACCAATAGACCAACCCGGTCTTTTAGATTCTATAAAATTGATAACGCACTCATCAGTTTGGCCTCTAGCAGTATGCTACCAATGCAAATTCCTCGGCAGATATTTCCATCAGAGTATTTACACAACCTACACTATCGCCTTCGTATTTCCTCCTCCAACCATGACCACCTACCATAACTTATAACTGTCAAATTAACCAATTTACTGAAGCGCGATTGCCGCGCTTTCCTCTACCACCGAAAGTTTCACACAAAAACTCTTTCTACATTTAACTTAAATTAGATTATGCATTCAGATCACTACTTGATTGGGTTGTGTTTAAAGAACACCAAAAATAGTATCCTCAAACCAAAAAAATTAATGTTGATCGCAACAATAACAGTTTTATCCTACAATCCGATTTATTCAAAAGTCCTCTTGATTTACTTAAAAATCAAGAAACAAATGTAATAACCCTCTAATGAAAATATGCCCTATCTTACTACGCTCTGGTTCGCTTTCGGGAGCGAGTTCAATGCCTACATCCTTTCACTCCGTAGCTCCATCACAGAGTTCTCTATTCATCCATTCTTATTCTAACAGCGAATATCTCTGCTAACCGGTTCTCAATACCAAAATGCCTATTTTGGCGAAGTAAGCACCCAGGCGGGCTCCTAGCCACCTGTTGATATTCTATCTATATATCTATAACAGCATCAGACTCTCTCACCCATCTTCCGAAGGGAGGATCTAAGGAAGTGAGGAAACTATGTTCCATTCCCTTTCGGTTTTCCAATTAACTTGCAGATTAAAATCAGAATTTATTCTCGAAAGCTCTCTAACTACTTTGGTACGTTCTGATTCATCGATTTCAGGAATATATTTAAGCTACATCTAGTCAATCCGAAATCAATAAATAATTTTCTGTTTTCATCTAGGTAAAATTTCGGAAGAATTTTTATCCAAATTGAATGACAACTGATTGGATTTTATGTTGAGTTTTCTTCTGTGTGATTTAAGATAGACACTAAAAGAAGAAATCGTCGTTTCGTAACAGTACCCTTTAAAAAGTAAATAAATATAGTTTGTTATTGCTGTTTTGGTCGAGTCATTTACGTATCATTTTAAGGGTGAACAATAGAAACCGTTTATTATTTCCATGAAAAATTTAACCAAATTTAAAATTCAGTATTTTTTTATGTCAAAACATTTTTAACAACATTTACGCTATTCTTAATCTATTATGTATCTACCTGAAATCTTATTTGTGGTTTTAATTTGTGAAAATTAAAATAAGGACTTGGTGAAACAATGCATTCAATTTGAACAATAATATTTCTTGAAAAATTTATTCCTTTAATATTTTTTTATTGTTAATAAAAAATGTTATTTTTATTTTAGTCAAATACTTATTTATTGTCAAATACCTATGTTTGATTGTTGTAATCTGTGTATAAGTAGATTTTTCTATAATTTTGATTTCTTTTTTGTCGGAAAATGGTTGGTAAACTTTGCTGCTGAATCTAAGTTATGATAATATACTTTTATATTATATTTTCGTAACATATTATTTTTTAAGCATTCTCCTGTTTACCTATTGTAAATTTTTTGCGGTTGATTTTATCTGAACTTATATACAAAAAGTTCTTTAATGAATAAACATTACATTTTTTTTAAAAATAATAATATTTTTACCAAATTTCATAATATACGCCATTCAAACTAAAAAAAAAAAAAAAGAAAATATCAGAAACATTTTCTAGGAACGGAACGCAAGGATTTCGGAGGGTGCAATACCCT
The DNA here is from genome assembly GCA_010016005.3 of Zanna intricata. Taxonomy (NCBI): domain Eukaryota; kingdom Metazoa; phylum Arthropoda; class Insecta; order Hemiptera; family Fulgoridae; genus Zanna; species Zanna intricata. The sequence continues at coordinate 3,185 of JAAAKQ030284982.1, read as the reverse complement.
CCTACTTTTTGCAATATAAGGACTTGTGCCGTTTGCTGCTGGATGATTTTAATGATCTGGCGGGTATAATAAGTAACATGACTTTGTTTCATTTGGGAAGTTTGGATTGCGTTCCGATTCTTTGGAGGGTTTTGTTCGGTTGGTACCCAGCGGTTCGATATGCTAGTGAGCTTATCATCCGCAACGCCTCCCTTTCCGCCCAGAGTGGGCAGAAATCCCTTTGTTTTTTTACTAGGGGACGCGCTTCCACTTGAGAAGGCGTCGGAGGCGATTTCGGCACCTATCGTTTGAACCATATTGCTTTCCGAAGCCAAATGTGGTTGTCTGGGCAATTTCAGAGCGTTCAGCCCCGAGTCTAGCCCAGTCAGGATCAAGGACGAGAATGATAGTGGGATTTCTTCCTCATCATATTGGCATCTGTCTCCCTTTGTTTCTTCTTATAATCTCTTTAACATTTTCTAGTGGAATTACGTGTATTAATATTGCAATGCTGTCATTAAAACTGGCTATTTCTCTTGTTAAAAAAAAAACCTCTGTTATGTTTAAATCTGATTTATTTTTCAAATTAAAATTATTAATTATGTATAATTACTTTATTACTACAATATTAAAATGTTTATTATTAGTTTATGAGAGTAGTTTTATTTAGAATACTGCAGATGCTACACTTCCGGTTTTACTTACTTTTTTATAACCAGGTGTTTCAACTCGTTAGAAAAAAACTATAAAAATTGTTTACATCTGATCTTTCATTACATGGTGCTGTTTATATTAAAACAACTTTATACAAACAATTATTATTTGAACTATAATGGCGTTAAAAGAACCTAATTTTAGTTGTAATAATACTCTTTCCATTGTTTTGTGTCTTTTTACAATTTCATCGTTATCATAATTGTTATTTGTGCTGTTTTATAATTAATTGTATTTAATTCAATTAAATTAAGTTTTTCATTCCGCCATAACAAAATAAACATAAGCAGTTATTTAATAGTCTGAATATGGGCAATATATGTATGTGTATTGAATTGTTTTTCACCGTAAGGTGCACAATATTTAAAGTTGATGTTTTCGGTATCCATCTCCAATTTTTTCTAAAAATTTTAACGTATGTAAGGTAACGAAATTTATACAAGAATCAGTAGCTTTTATATATTTTGTTTATTTTTAAAAGTTTATTTATTAAAGGTTTTATTATTATATTTAAAGTTGTTTTAAATATGAATAATACTGTACCCAATCTATTAGTCCCAACAGCGAACAAATCAAGTTTTCATTTGTAGATCTTTTCTGACACCAATATTTCACTGGGTTTGATATTCTGAAGTTCACCAATATTTTTGGAATTTTGAAGGCAATGGGAAACCAAGACGCTATTCATGTTTCATTGTAGGCAAAAAACGGCATGCTTTTCAGTCATGATAATGAGTATGCCAATGTCAGAAGTGATTTCTGTTTCATTTCAATTTACCTTTAATTTTTGGTTCTGGTACAAGATACTTACACGACAGTAATTTAAATAAGAAACTTTAAAATTTTTTCATTGTATAGTTAAAAAAGAAGAAGAAAACATAGATTATCAGAATTCATAATAAAATTTTTATTATAATCGTGAAAAATTTAATTTAAAAAAAATACTGGTATTGAAACAATTAGTGAACGGCAAGTATTTTGAGTTTAGTTAGTTGTCAATGTAAACGTACCAACTCGTTAGAGCGTCGTTGATGTTTGTACAAGTTTATTTATTGATCTTTGTTAACTCAATCGCAGGCACTGTAGTTCGTTATCGATAATTAAACAACTCTATTTAACTTACTCCCTAAATTTTTTGTGAATTTTTTGGTAACTAGTTTTTTTATTATTGTTTTGTTTTATAATTAACATGTAACACATAAAACTTTAATGTAGCAATCGATAAAAAAAACTTTAATAATTAGTAGATATTATACTGTATGGTAAAGGCCTTTTAGATAGCATATCCCATCCATTCGCATAAGAGACAGAACATGTGAGCATCAATTTACGTTAGAAAGATCCATTCGCAAACGTGCTTATATTGCCACGCCTATTTTCGTTTCTATTTGCTTATTTTTTTGTCCCTATCACTCTCATGGACTGATCAGATATCACTGGGTAGGATGGCCTCCAATCATGAACTTTGTCGTCAGAGTGCATTTGTAAAATGTGTATCTTGAACTGATAATAGTTCAATTGTAACAATAAAAATTCAAATATTTATTTTAGTTTTATTCAATAAATTTAGTTCTCCAAGAAAAGTGGCATTGTCATTTCAGGTCTTATTCAACATGATATCGTGGTACTTAGGTAAACTAGCGTATATAGGAAGGAGTGCATTCTCATTTCTTCTACAGGTTGATAAGGAACCACAATAATGGCAACTACCACAGACCTAATACAAGTGTATAACCACAAGGAGTTCTTCTCAGTTGTGTGTGCGTGGACGAAAACGTAAACACAGAATATGCGTAGACGATAACATAAATGCATGGTGAAGCGCAAGCGTAGAAGAAAACATAAACGCAGACAAAAGTAATTGCTCGGCGAACAGTGTGGAAATATACTACGTCTGATAGTCAAATGATTGCCAAAGTAAACAGTAACAGAAAGCTGGCGAATGATCTTTCTAAAGAAGTCAATTATCCGGTCGGCAGACCAGATGGTTACCCGAAGGGTCTTAAATAGCCAGTTCATTATCCTTCTTTTTCTATTATCCTCATACTTTAAATGAAAAATATCAATATCTAAAGCATTTTCTAAAAAAAACTTTATTTCATTTACTCCATCCAGCAGTTCTAAACGAAGTTGAAATTTTCAATATAAATCTGACAAGGCCATGGCATGCTGTACTTTCAACCTTAGAAAATAACCTTTAGAAAAATTTTAGCTAAATCTAAGTATACCTCAAGTATGGATTATAAGTACGTCTCCGTCTATCTATCCATCTATCCATTTAGATGACCTTCTTTCCTTTTTTGCGTGTTTCTCGGAAACCACCGTAAGGTATTACTTCAGAAGGCGAATGAGGCTGATATGTAATAACGTAGATGAAGTATATTGTTTTACAGTATCAGATCAACCCTTCCGGAGATGTGTGGTTAATAGAAACCAACCACCAAAGAACATCGGTATCTACGATCAAGTATTAAAAAATCTGTATAAAAGTA
>JAAAKQ030284960.1:0-10399 GCA_010016005.3 Zanna intricata | reverse complement strand
ATACACATCATCCTCATTCATCCTCTGAAGTAATACCTTACGGTAGTTCCGGAGGCTAAACAGACAAAGAAAGAAGGATCCATTGATAACATCATTCTGGCGCTTTTTAGTACGCAAAGTAGCCGCTTCTATAAATAAGGTTAGAGTAACGGCAATTCTACTTAGTTATTGCAAAAAACCAAACTAGCAGGTGAAGCGAAAAATGGTGTGCGTTTACTTTTGCCAGCGTGTCTTCCTCTTATCTTGCTTAGTGTGTTTTGTTGGTCTGCATATGGTGACCGAATGCTTAAGTTTGTGGTTTTGATTTTGATTTGCTTGTGGCGTGTGAATTGATTGTGTGTGGCCGTTTCCCCCTTCCTGAAGTAATGCGTTGTGGGCGATTCAAGGAGGGAGATGCCAAGGGTGGTGGTTTAATCGGTAGTGCGCAGGAACAAATGCGCATATATAACATCTTGCGGAACCTGTTAGCAACCTCAACACTGCCCGGGCGTCTGTAAAACGTATTCCTCCACCTCGTTTAAAAAAAAAAATGAGGATGGGCATACTTGACCTTACCTTTAGTATAACTTAGGTTACGTCAATTGAGTTTAATAAACTTTTCTGATACATCTAAAATTCCCAGGAAATTAAAAACTGCACAATATTCTTTCCAATAGCTCAATTTTGCTTTATACCTTGCAAATGACTTGAAATGTGAAGAAATTCTTAAGATTACATAAAACTGCAAACACCAATTATCGAAATATGAGGCGAGTTCACTATCAGTCGCAGAGCATATAGCAATACACATACTTGCGGCACCGAATCTTGAAACTTGGACTACGACGGCTAGTATGGTGTCTGTTATCCAAACTAAAAACATTCAGTAAATTTTCCTTTTCCCAAGTTGGAAAAGGAAGATAAATACCAAATTCAGGATTAAAAAATGTGAAGAAAGAACAGCAGCTGCATGCGGCAGGGTCGTGATCCCAAATCTAATGAGTTGAGAAAGAAAAAAGCAGTTGCCAGACAATTTAGTCGAAAATCCAACGGATACTTCTTTCTCTACTTCAATAAAACACAAACCTCATGAAAAGCCTGCAATGGGACTAGATGACTTTGACAAATGTGTGATGATACGGACTATAAAACTAATTTCATAAAATTCATAAACTGGTAATGGTGGTAAAGAAAATGTACGGGCTTATAGACGCCATTGGTTATTCAGGAAAAGAGACCAGCATGAGAAAAATAATAAAAGAATTGGGCTTTAAATGAGGCCAAATGAAAGCAGAAAATTATTTAAAATTCTTTCAAAGAAGAGATAATTTCAAACCTTTACAATAATTCTGTGGTAATTTCTGACAACACACCCTATACAGTGCCGTTTTACCACCAATTCGAATTCACGAAAAGAAGATATAATAAAGCGGCTGTAGAAGCATTCTGTTTCTCATTTTGATGCTGAAACCACAGTTGTACGAATTGGTAAAAGCAAACAGAGAAAAATTGGTGGAGCTCCTTGTTCACTCGACTCGGGTCAGTGTGAAAACAATCACACGCGTGTTTAACAAATTACCGTTTGGAAGATACTTCCCGGTAAGTTGGAAGAAGGGTATTGTTAAACAGTTGTTTAGAGGAGGCGACAAGGATCCCATTTTTACTTCGTCGTATAGGCTCTTGACGTTGTTGCGGTAATTTGTAAGGTCTTCGTAAAGATTCTGTACACCAGTAAGGTGTACAGAAAAGGTTAAATGACAGGCTGATCTCACAAAGCTTACTGATGGAAAATCAGTACGGGTTCCGTCCCAGAAAAGGTACCGAGAACACCATACTCTGTGATGAGTGTGCTAAGAGCTAGCGAGAAGGAATATGTCCTAGGAATTTTCCTGGATATCTTCGGTACATTTAATAACCTGTGGTGGCCTTCTGTCATTTATCAATTACAAAAGAGACAATATACTGATAGTGAACTGCGAGTAATGCGAAGTTACTTCCGACATCGGGATGGGTTGCTCCGCTAGGGCAGGCATGAGGTAGGCAAGACGTTATCCTCTGGGCAACGTATTGATCCATTGCTGTGGTGTTTGATTCCCTTCTGCGGCTGAGACTGCCCGATGGGTGTCTCATCGTGGCTTATGCCGATGATGGGCTTCTGCTGCTCAAAGAAAGCTCGCGGAGGGAGGTTGAGCCCCGAGCCGGAAACTTGAGTTCTGAGGTCATCTACATAAGATGACGTTAAGACCACGATGATGCTTCTTAAAGCAGCCTGTAAAAGGGCGTGTGCGAGGCAATTATGCTACATGTGGTGCCTGTTTGGGCGGATAGGCTAAAATTTATAAGCTATGGAATGTATTATTAAGAACTCAACAGCTTATACTATTAACGGTAACCTTACTATTTCACGAGAGGCAATCTTTGAAACTGCAGGCGTCAAATCGATAGATTTAATTGCGTCAGAAAAGCAACAGCGTTACGTGTAGTAAGAAGTCAGACGTATGACTTCAGAAAAATTCGCGAAACAGAACGGCATGACAATGCTTTATGGCAGGCCAGATAGATGAGGCAGAGAGTGGGCGTTACACGCATGATCTTTCCCACATGTTGTGGTTTACGGGACGTCCCTTGGGTTTACCCTAACAAGTATATGATGCAACTTCTTTCTGGTCAAGGCGTCTTCCGAGATAGAATCCAGCGATTCGGCCTAGTGGTTTCAAGTGTGTGTCTAGGTTGTGGACAACTAGATGATGCATACCGTGTAATTTACGAATACGCAAAATAAGAACTTATCCGGAAACTGTCTGTCGGCTTGACAGATTGAATCTCCATGAGAATTGGAAAAACCGGGCCGAATAGGTAATCGCTGAAAATTTCATCAGTTACCTTGCAAGAGAACTGATTGCCGAGGGAATTTAGGGTTCCGCCTGGTCTTTCCAATATTTTCGTTTTGTTTTTCTTCTTGTGTTATAAGATTTGATGTTTTTTAGAGTTTGGTTTATTTAGTTTTATTTTAGTCAAGTTTATTTTTAATTCTCGTTTTGTGTTAAGTTATGGTTGCGTGTTGAACTCAACTTCTAACCTATCGGGCAGGTAGTTGTGGTTTTAATTTCAATTTCTTTATGTCACTCAGTCTTGTTAAAGATCGACATAGATGTGCTTTGTTTTAAAAAGGTTCATTTCCTAGCAGAACACCGACGGGAATATCACATGTGGTATTCGCGTCGGTAGCATCCTGACTGAGGCAAGAACAAGGCTGGGAAATGCCCTTTTGCCGAGGTTCTGAAAATGACTTCCGGTAAAGCCCATAAGGGCTAGGTGAGGAAAGGGTGGCGTGGCGACCGAAACTGGCCGTCATAAAAAAAAATTGGTAAGTGTACTGCGATAAAGTTAAGTAAACAGAAGCTTATTATATGACAAGAACACATTACTGAAAATACTATGCAATCATTTATTATTTCTTTATAATAAGATAGTTAAAGTGACAGTGATGAATACAATGATGATTCTGATGACAGTAACCACAGAAATTTTAATATTTCTTGCAAAGTGTACCCTCTTTAATTAAAATAGTTTTATTCTGTTCTAACATTTAATGATAATTAGTTTCTTTTGTAATCTCAGATGCCATTATTTCGTTTTTAATTATCATACATTAACTTTTGAATATCTGTTTGAAAACAAAATGGAACACCAGCACTCTGTGAAGTTAATACATTCTGATTTCATGTTGTACCATTTTATGTGTAGGCTTACTACCATACAATTCCCAGTTGCACATAAACACTTCTGCAATTCTTGTCACAATTAAGTTTTGAAAAATACATAACATATTTCTTATTAGAAAATGGTTTGGATATAAATTAAAAAGTTTTCAGTGAACCAATTTAATTTGACACTGATATATATATATACATACACATACGCTCATATATATACACACACAAAACTATATAACTTATAGTTCTGTCAAATTTAATCGGTTCACTGAAAATGTTTTAATTAATATCTGACCATTTACTGCTAAAAAATATGTTATTATGGATTTTCCAAAGTAGTAAACATGACAAGAATTGCAGAAGCGCTTATGTGAAGCTGGTAATTGTACAGTAGTAGGCCTACATATACAAAATTAAATCAAATTAAATTTTAAAATGTAATAATATTTAAAATATTAGCTATACACTGAGGTGATTAAGATCTCAAAAAACTGTGTTCTGCAATCCAATATTAACACTGCAAAACATCTTATGAAGGCCGATTTAATGTTAGATAACAAATCTTACCTAACATTTGTAGTTAGCGAATGTTATGCTAATGTAAAGTGTAGCTATTGCTATCATGATACCAAACATCAAGACTGGTTGAGCCACCTGTACCATGATGGGTTTGCAATGGTAAACTACTTTAATCACCCTACTGTAATAGAAAGACGTTTTAGAATAAACAAGAATTTATATAGCTGTTAATGATTTTTGTGTAAGGTTTTAATGCACAATTGTTTAAGATGATAAAAAAATCCACTGAAAGCATTCAGTCACTGGCATAGAGGTTTTTATCATATTTCTTAATCTAATGGCTGCAGTTGATCTAATCTGTATAATCCTACCTAACCAAGTTTTACCAAGGTGTTAAGATCTAATTAAACACTGAAAAATACACTGCTATATCAATTTAAAGCCCTTACATCAGGCAATAACTTAAACCAAAAAATTTTGTAGAGATAACTCAACTTAGTATTTAGGCTGAAATTAGAAAATAATGTATTAAAAGAAAATTAAACAAACAACTAAAATTAGAAAGAAAACTCTATTGAATGTTAATTTAACTAATTAATACAATGTAATTTCAGCTAATATTACTTTTTCATACTTTATGTGACAAACATTATATGGCTATAGTTATGGAAAGTATTCTGATGAAAATAAGTTTAAATATAAATTTTGGTTTAGTTTACTTTAGTTTATAAACTTTATTATTTGCTTATGAACATTATTTTTTCAAGATATATATATATATACACATATATATATTAAATTATACTTAAATTTCAAAGTATTAGATTATAATCAAACATATTATTTAGTAATTTTTTTTTTACAAAATGACTTTATATATATGTGTGTGTGTGTGTGTGTGTGTGTGTGTGTACTCATATAATTTATAAGTTTCATAAATTTAAAATCAAGGTTAGTTATGGGTCACAAAAACAAATCTGTCAGTAACAAACTATTACATTTTGAATCATGTATATGCAAGCTAAGAGCCAAGTAAAAGAAACATTTATTATCCCTCATCTTGTACTACAGTATACATGGGCTACCTCATTAAATTTCATTACACATCATACGACACTTTTACAAAGCAGAGTAATAAAAGTTACAATCCATACAAAAAAAAATTAAAACAGTTCAATTATTGACAAATATGATATTTGTGATAATTCAACATTAACAGTTTAATCTTTTCTGTATCATACCAATTAAACTACAAACAATAATTGGCATTTCTTGTATATATAATAAGGCTATTTTATTATAAAAATATACAGCAGATGAAACAGATTTAAAAGTCATTGCATAGTGTATAGTAAAATAATTCAGTAGAATAACATGTATACATAATTAATAAAAAATATCAATTTTGTATCAATTTTTTTTCCTTTATATCAACCAATTTTAATTAGCTGATATAAAGGAATATATGCCCCAAAAAGGTATAATTAAGAAATAGAGGCACTACAATTTTTGCATGTTTTGTTGATGCAAACAATACAGAACACAGATGAATCACACATGATAAAAGTAACAACCAATTTAACAGTAGACTGTCCTAACCTAATATTTACCTTAATCATAATACAGAAACCAAGAAGTTCACAATTTCAAATAAAAGAAATACTTGCAAATTAACAAAAGTCTGATTTTTTTTCATATAAATAAATTGCAATATTTTAATTAAGCAGTTTTTTATTCGAAATACTTTTACGTTAGTAAGAAATTTAGATAAGAATTCCTCAAGTAAAAAAAAATTTAACAAAACAAAAGAGTTGCTATTCAACTCTTTTCTGATAAACAAACACCGAAGCATATACTGAGATACTTCACGATATTTTTAACGTTCTAGTTCAAAAATCTACTTTTCATCAAAAGAATATACTCTTCTAGCTACAAACTCGGAACAATAATCCTCAAAAAGTATTTTAATAAGGTCTTGCTACGATATCCAACCGACTGAAGATAACTGAACCGGCATTACGAACGACTTCAATCGACTATTTTGAAGGAAAAAATTCAGCTGACAAGTGCAAATAAAGCATGAGTTAATTAGTAAATAAATGGGATTTACACAAGCAATTACAATATTTGTAACACACCAGAAATCGGTTTTTCAACTATCTCACCCTACTGCATTAAACCTTGAGGTAGAACAAAACCTAGGTTACTCATAGAGTAACAAAAATAAGGGTACTTACTCTGTTATTGGCATTTTCTCTCAAAGATGGAAATTCAATGCGCAGAACAGAATGAAGTAATACATTACATCTATACAAATTACATCTAATACATTTACACAATTTACAAAGCTTCATATAACCAAATACGAATATCACCTCACCAACTCCCACAACATACTGTTACAGACAGTGATGCAGGGGTGCCAAATAATTGGCCTTGAATTATCGTATACAGTTTGAAACTGTTTAGTAATTAACCATTAATAATTTTAGTTGTATAACCATAGAATTAATTTACGCATAAATTAAAAAATTAATATACACCCATCGGCATATTTTCTTAAAAAAAAAAAAAATTATCTATATTTGCAGAAAAAATTATCAGTTTACGCAGTTTCTTTGCTGTTACAACCTATTTTACTTTTATACTGTTAGCTGGACCATTCAACAATCCGGACAATAAACAACACTCGTTACAAATCAAATGGAGGGGGATTTAGTGTGGCATGTTGGTCAGGGAAATAAGCGCTACAGTTAAATGCTACATCACAAAAAACTTAGCTCAATTTAATTCAAACCGTATATTTTATTCTATGTAATTCAGAAATCACACACGTTTCATTTGTTTAATAAACTTAACACTCTCTTTTATCTGTTTAGCCTCCGGAATTACCGTTAAGGTATTACTTCAGAGGATGAATGTGGATGATGTGTATGAATGTGAATGAAGTGTAGTCTTGTACAATCTCAGGTCGACCACTCCCGAGAAGTAGTGTTTGTACCAAGATTTTTTTAAAATGATTAATGAACACCATTTTATTATCAATCTTTTTTATATACAGAGGTAAATAACATACACAACTTGCAATCCATAATGTCGTACAGATTTTTATCTTTATGTACAATGTTCAATCAGGAAATGTGTGTTTCCAATCCTTTTTTTCTAATGGAGATGATGAATTTATATAATCAGGACAGGTTAAAAATAACTCTTAACATGCAGCAATAGATGATAATATTTGTTCAATCACATTTATGTACTGGTCAAACTGAGACTATAACATCAGTTTTGATGAAACTTAAACTATGTTCTTTATTACTTCAAAATGTCAAGAAGCTAGGAGTCATCATTTTCAATGTTGTTTAATGACTCTCATAATGTTTTGAGGTGGCACAGAGGGTTAGCTTCCTTCAAGTGCAGAAGTTAAGAGACAAGTTAAGTTATCAGACAAGTTTTTTTTTTTTAATTTGTTGACTTCTTAAATAGAAATATATAAAAATATGAATAGAGATATATAGTGATTACATTGTATAATAGGTGTAATAATGTCCTATAGCCACCAAATAAGCAATTAACAGAAAAAACCACACCAAACTAATAACTAAATGCCAGTACCCTCACTACATGAACAAGGTTTGCACTGTCCATGAGCCCTGATTCAAGAAGATGCACAAGGTTCTGGAGACTTCTAAAATATTCATATGAATAAAATTAAATATGGTAAGTAATTGTATCACATAATATTATTTAATGAGGCATTTCTTGTTTACATTTTTTTATACTTTTCTGTGTATGAGATTCTTTGGTGCTTGTATAACAAATTTTATTTCATTTAACTGAAATGTGGTAGGGGAAAAATAATAGTTTACTAACAAACAAATTTATTTATACTGCATTAAATATGTACATAATATTACTTTATCTCCCTTCAAATTTTGGGATATATTTCATAACAATTTCAAAATATTTAAGTACAAATTTAGTTTTTTACTTAAAAAAATACTTATTACATCACTAGTTTATATCTTACAAAAATATAAGAAATGATTGTACAATATTTCTTAAATGTGAGTAATAGCTTTAATGGAATCTCAATATTCATTTTGAATAAAAAAGGAAACATTTTTTTCAAAGTTCAATTTGAATGAAATGTACACTTAAATATTTAATGAACAAATTAGATTACTGAGTATAATTTATATGGTTCTTATTATTTGTATCAATTCCTAAGAAGTTTGCAATACTTTTAAATACATATTTAAATTTATCAAATAATATTGTAAACACAGTTTTTATTTTTACTTTACTATTTTCTTTTAATTCACTTGTTTTTCTCTTTAAACTGTTAAGATGTTTATGTATGTTTGGTTCTTGTCCAAAAATGAGGAGAAATCTATTTGCAACTATCTCTGAACTATTTTGTAGCATCTCTTGTAGTTTTCTTGTTGCTTGTCTGGTCTTATGTCCAACTGAATACGAAGCTCGCCCAAAAGCATCTGTTGCATCATACTTTATTCGGTCTAAAGTCTGTATAAAAAAGGGAAAATTATGAACATGTATATTCATTTTATTATGTATTCAGAAAGATACGATTATCACTATAAAATAATTTAATGTGTTTGTTATGAAATAACTTCCCAAAATTTGTAATAAACCTATTATTATGATATGATTAAATATGCAGTTCTAAATGTATTATCACTAGAAAAATTATGATAAATGAAAGTAATATGTAATTAGAAAGTATATGTAAGGATGATTTTGAAAGATCCTAGACTTACTGAAAAAGCTCTAAAGTACAAATTTGTTTAAAATTCATTTCATACATTATCTTACAATTCTGTTGAAAAATATAGAACATATAATAGTAATATTTTGATATGCTCGATTTCCATAAAATAACAAGGGATGTTTTACTGTTTGGGATTTGTAATTAGTACAGTTTAAGAGGTTTTTGTATCTTACATTGGATTCCCTCATTCAAACAATAATTGATAACAGCTGTAATGATTTCAAATAAAATTAAATACTCTTAAACATATGCTCAGATGGTAGAGTGACATGATAATAATTTTATAATATTAATTTTTTTATGAAAATGAAGAATTAATTTTTTATGGAATCAGACCTAAAATTAATGAAAATTCTATTGAAATTAATTATTTTGTATCTGAAATTTTTTTTCAATAAAAATGCCTTCCATGCTTTCAAAAGCATGATTTATATGTAAACAATATCAAACCAAAATCAGCAAGAAAGAATGGACTTGAGGAAATACTTTAAGTAGATATAAACACAGAAATTAGAGTAAATTAAGCTGTATTTGCTAATGAACTTGAGTGTAAAATCTTTTTGACATTCATGAGGTTGGCGGTGAAGATTGTAGAGAATTATTAATATTTTTAATAATGACGGAACCAAATTTATAGTTGATAGACCTTTTTACGTACATCAGAGGGAAATTAATTTTAACAAAAAATGTATTGATGACAATAAAAAGCAGTTAGTTACCATTATGTGCTGAATCTTTTGAATGTAGTGACTATTGGCTTTAGCTACATCCATTCATATTTGTGATTTTTTATTTTGAAAATAAATCCCAAGAGAAAATTAAAAGTAAAGATATATAGTCATGTGGACTACTTTAAATGAAATTAATAGTTAATTGATCTACAAGTAGCCAAATTCAGGTAAGTGATCCAAAAAGGACATCTCATCAAACAAAATACATGAGAAAATTGTTTAAAAACTTTTAAATTGATTAATTACATACATAAATATCTTCCCAAATGAAGAATAAATAATAATCCAGTTATATTTAATTTTTAGAATAAAACTTTTCATGCTTTAAAGTGATGAAAAATAGATGGGTCTTCCAGCCATCTTCAGCAACTGTTGCTACTGATTGTCACCCTGATCTCACCTGATATATTACTAGCATGTTTTTTTTAAACAGGAAGACACTTATGTAAAATGTCACTGAAAAATGCTTTGGATTAGAATTTTATATGATTATAAAGTATGTTTTTGTTGTGTTTTTTTTTGTTTGTTTATATGTTTCATAATCTGTTATGAAGTAATCCCCCCCTCTCTCCCCCCCCCCCTCCCCCCCTCTCTCTCCCTCCCCCTCCCTCTCCTCCCCTCTCCCTCTCTCCCTCCCTCCCTCCCTCCCCCCCCCCCCCCCC
>JAAAKQ030284959.1:0-27347 GCA_010016005.3 Zanna intricata | reverse complement strand
TGCCTGACCGGGATTCGAACCCGGGACCTTCCGGATGAAAAGCCGAGACGCTACCACTCGGCTACGGAGGCCGGCGACATTTTATTGGCAGACATTTTGATAAGCAGATGGTGAATCACAACCAGTAACTTAGCAACTGCAACAATGTTTTCACTAAATGGATTCAGTGCCCATCTCTTCAAGAAATAATTTTTAGCTCATGCAATTGCATCTTCATGCTATTCAAATTGTGGTGAATATTAGTGTGTTCTTCATCCAAATTCTTTTCAATATAATTGAAAATGAATGGAAACATCAGAATTTTTGCTTTGAAAGCAAATAATTAAAATATAAAGATTCTTAATGAAAGCATGAACATTCGTCATTAATAAATGTTTTTATCATTTCCTAGTAAATTCACATTTAAATTGTTAAAATGTGAAAGTACATCAACTAAGTACACCAATAGCAACATATATTCATTCTGTAAAAACACTGAGAATGACGTTTGTCTATCCTCGAAAAATATGATTAATTATTCTTGAAATTCCAATAACTGGGTCAACACATCTCCCCTGTATTAGATTTTTCTTCTACCATCTGACTTCTGAATAGAAAAGAAGAAATTTTTATTTTTTTTGCTCATTTCATCACATAGTTTAGTAAACAGCCTATTTTCTAATGGTTGACTTTTAATAAAATTACAAAGAATGTGTAGGAGATTTTCAGGTACATTTTATGTGGCAAGAGCACGTCTGAAGAAAGCAGTTCATCCATTCCACTCTTTATGCAAGATGAGCTTTTAATTTTTTCAGAAACCCACTGATCTTTTCTATTACTGCTTTTGCACCATCACTACATACTGCAATATACTTGTCCAATCTATGTTACTGTTTTTAATAGTTAATAAACATAAAAGAGACATTGTTCTGTTGCATGACCTGTTGTTAATTTGAAAAGCAGCATATTTTCGTTAGTCTGTCCCTATTGCGTTGATATCACAAAACATAAGGGTTTAGAAATTTTTGCCTCATCTATTCATTCATCAAATTGAATACTAAAAAATTCAATTGAACTCACTTGCTGAATTATGTGATTGCAAACATCAGCTGCCATGTCATCAATTTGCCGTGATACTGTGTTAGAAAGTGGAATTTTTTTTCAATTTTTTGGCTTCTTCCACATGCCTATTAAAATCTTAGCTACTCTTAATGGCATGAGAAAAGATGCTTCAGTTGTATGAGAAATGTTGTATGGCTTGATTTATAAATAGAAGCTTGTTGGTTTCTCAAAGTATGTCATTTTTTTTTTAAATTCCAAGGGTTTGTTTTTATGATCTGGATATTTAATTTTTCTAATGTTAAATTAATTTTGATGGCTTTGTGCTTTCTTCAGAGAGGATTTGAAAAGCAAACACACATATGAAAGTAAACAACACACTGTGGCTTTCCATGCAATTAGGTAAAACCATAATTTATATAATTGTCATTGTACAATTTTATTTTTCTATCAGTGATTCACTGGATATAGATGGCTTACTTTATTTTTTCACAAATTTATCTTTTTTGTGTAAGAATTTAAAGTTACACAGTTCGACTGCACACTAAAAAACCTCTGTTATTATTAATTTCAATGAAACTATGTACTTTTAAAAACTTAAAGGGACCAGACGCATGCTTTGGATTCAAAACTAAACTAATATTCTGCAATCCCATTTGCCTCTTTTATACTGCACGTGTTCAAACATATTATATACATGTTTGAACATGACTCTCTTTCACAGTGAGTATTATGCAAGCAGACCAAATTGCAAGGAGCATATACACATCAAATTGGAACTTGTAAATTGATCATGTTTGTACTCTTTATATATGCATGTTCATACCTTTTGCTATCACTGCAGCTGAATAGTTTAAACTAGATTTCAATTGATTGTGTTTGGGGGGGGGGGTTGTGAGATATTTATATTATATATGTTTTTTTACTTTTTGGGGTGATGGAGCTATAAAGGTTGAGAATCACTGACCTAAATCATTTGCTGAACTCCTTGTATTAGCCTTTTTTTTTCTTCTTTTTTTTGTGTTGTATAATCGAATCACTACTTGATGTAGACAGCATAGCTGTTTCTCATGTTTAAAAGTTGCATTGTGATACTTTTTAAGTTATTAGAAAATGAAGGTACAATATTAAAAAATAATCATAAGAAATACCAATGAAAGGGATTAATTATATATATGTTTAAACATCATTTTTGTATAAAACAACAAACTCCTGGTATTTAAATAAATAACTGACTGTGAATGAACAAATTCAATAGAATCTAGTAATCAATGCTACTGTGATATGTTGATATAGCAATGCAATATGTTTGCAGTAGGAATATAAAAAGATAAGTTTATTATAAACGTGGCTCCCATTGATGACAGATTAGTAATGCATTCAGGATCATAATGTGAAACAAGCACCTGGATGGTCTGTGCACGAAATGGGTAGTTAATGTTCAACGTAAAATCTGTAAACAACATTTCAGTATTAGGAATGTTGTTTTCACTATTGGAACTCTTTCTATAAAAAAATATGTTTGATTTAGAACTTTTACATTTTTCTTTGTGCCTTTTGGAAACAAAGTGTCACTTGCAATAATTGTGACCATCATATGAATCCAAGATGATTGCATTACAGAAATGCATATGAACACATTTTAATCAGACTAATTTCACTGATTTAAAAAAAAATAAAAGAATAAAATTGTTACTCCGTGTAGCATGTGGGTGTAAACCAGTTAAAATATAATATTCTGATTCTCAAAACTACACTGTAACTTGAAAATTGCAACTAGGAAATTCATGTCTATTTGGTAAATCTAAATAAAGATCCACCTCAAATCATAATTCAGATGCACTTGTTGCTTAATATTTTGTATGTGTTGGTGGATTATCCCTGTGTGATCTGGGGCTTCTAACAACTGGTATAAGTATGACCCTTATAATTTTTTTTTTTTAACCTCCGGAACCACCGTTAAGTTATATCTTCAGAGGATGAGATGATTGAATTGTAGAGTGTGTGAAAAATGCCATGCCTGACCGGGATTCGAACCCGGGACCTCCGGATGAAAGGCTGAGATGCTACCACTCGGCCACGGCTCTTTTGTTATTGACAATTGTTTAACATCAGTGTGACCATAATAAAAGTAAAACAATAACTTAAAATTTATATTATAAATCTGTAACAGTTACAGATAGAGCCTATTGTTGTCAGCACCTGTGTAATTTTGTTTTAAGTGCGGCTATGTATCAATAGAACTCTAAAAAATACTAAGTTTGTTACCTGTTTAATTAATTAATTTTTGTGAATTAAGATTCCTGAATTCGGTGAGACTTTGGCTCTTCATGAATAAAGAACTAGGACAAGTTTGACAGATTCAGTTTTTGAAGTGTTAATTGAAGATTATTGATGATTTAACAGCTCCCTGTTCAGTTTAGGATTTATGATCTATTATATGAAAATGCCATCTGCAGATTAATTTGCAGATTCATCTGCAGATTAATTACAGTATACTTAGGATCATGTGATTGTTAACGTACAGGTAGTCTTGTAGTAATGTTACTTATAGTGGTTTATTTTGGTAAATTATAATTTTTAATTATATCAAATATAAACTTATCTTATTATATTCCTGTTGGAATAAAATATGTTTAAAAGAATAATATGTAATCTAGAAATACATAATTATGTGAAAGATGAAAATAATAATTTACATTTAAATTTCATTAATAATAATAATTTATTATTATATATCATAGCTCTTCAAATTTAAGACACCCTAATTTTAGTAGATAATTACTAGAAAAATTAAAAATACTAATGGAATTATTAAAATACTGTATAATTTATTTATAATTAAATTAATTCATATTAGTATTTTTATGTATGTATATATATATATATATATATATATATTTTCATTAAGTTCATCCTATTTTGAAAAATTAATATAAAAAGTTAAGTAGTAGCTACTTACAATTTATTGAATAATCCAGTTATGCAGTAAAGCACCTAAATCAAAAGTATTTAACGCTACATTTTGTATTATAGTACCTCAAATATAATATTAACTATGTATGTTTTTAGCTTTGTAAGAAGTGTAATTTATCACTAATACAGTAATTCCTGACTAAACATTGTGGCTTTCTATGCTATTTATGAATTGTCAGTTTCGTTTCCGCCACTGTGGTTTCAGAGTACATCATCTTCAGAACCATCCAGTGCATTAGACAAGCAGCACTTCAAGAATAACTTAACTATTTCTGATTGAAAATTATTCTAAGCTTTCAAAATCCATTTTACAATTGCAGCTGCTGATGATTATTTAATTTTGCCACTCTTATAAGGGGGGATGATCGTTTTTAGTTGACCACTGATTTTATTGTGGACGAATATGATATTTAAAATAATGATTAACCTTGACATTTAGTTGTTGTAATTAACTTGTCATACCTCCAGGAATTACAATTAATACACATTTTCCATTTCAATGTTGTCTGACAAATGACCATGAAAATCATCCAGCACTAATGTACAGTTTCATTTCAGATGTCCACCTGGTCTATGTTCTCATACATATCCCAACTGATCTTGCATTAGATTGCTCTTCACCCAGGTGCTCTATTGAACTCAAACAATTACACTATCGCAGAACCTCTATTTTGACACAGTTTTCTTGTTCAGAATTACATACAGAGATAATTTATTTCCATTGGTAGTAGCGGTCACTGTAACGGTTACTCTTACTTTCTCATATTCAATTGTTTTTACCATTACTTATTTTTGTCTTTTCTCACTTACAGTATAATTTGATGGCATATCAAAGAATCCAGCAACTTCATCAGGATTACCGGTTCGACTGAGACAGTATTGTTTCTTTAATCGTAGATCAATTAGTAATTTTGATGTGGCACTAATTTATGCTTGTAATCTGATAGTAATGTCTGACAAAAGGTGGTTATGTGGCGCAGTGACAGACATAATCTTTTCATGAATTTCTCACACCATCCACAGCTAGCTTTAAATTGAAGACGATTCATTATGTCTGGCAATTTCCCTGCTTTTTAACATCAGTCCATCTCTTGTCACTGGAAGACCTTTTGTAGGGAGTTCCTTGAAATAGGCCAAAACAGCAGCTTCAATTTTCAGATATTTCCCATTTTTTGATCCCAAAAAAGATGACATTGTTTGATGTCATTGATTACATGCAAATAATTTCGGTTTCATACTGTACCATCGACGCTCATTTGCCTCATTCACTGAGAACTGTTTATTGGTGGCATGATTTCTCAATCTATTCAGTGGGTAAAATAAACCTGCTTTAAAGTCTGCGTTGTATGTGAAACGCTTTTCTGTGATAATGAAATGATTAGAAAAACACAGCAAATAGGTAGAATGTAAAAGCACCCAATTTACAACTACAGTAGTATATTGTACGCATGTTCAACATTGAATGCTGGTTAGACAGGAAACATGAAAAAATGTTTGTCGTCATGCCTAAAGCGCATGTACAAATTCCAGAACGATGATTTGTCCCTAAATTATGTCAAGAGTGATGTTGTTGAGGTGTAAAGCTCTCTGGTATGAGTCATCTTTCTAGAAATTTGTGTACTTTGTATACTGTATGACAAATGTTCTTTTATGTTTCCTGTTTGGTCTCTGTTCGATGTTGAACAGGTGTATGGATTAAAAAACTTCAGCTTTACGCCTTTTAACTGTGCGTTTATGTCAAAAGTCATTAGACCTTTAATTAAAGAACACCTGACATTTTGACCCTTTATCTGTAAGAAATGGTGCGTCTTAAATTTGAAGCAGTACGGTATTTTAAGATGAAAAGTGAAGAAAAATTTAAGAAATGAAATGAATTTTAAGATGAAAAGTAGGATAAAGAGGGTAGAATGTAAAAAAATAAAAACTTTAAAAATATTTAATTTTACTAAAATATAATTTCATGGTTAACACCTAAAATTTCAAAATATTTAAATAAACTAAGAGGAAAGTGTACATTTTGAATACGTAATACAAAATCAGGATCTGTATACTTTGCTTCTTCATCTTTGCCAATGTCTGGATATACTGAATGATTACTTTCAGAGAAGATTAAATCTTGTGAAATCATAGAAACTAATAATCATGCAGAACATGCCATGAAAAAAAATGTTGGTTGTTATTACTTCAGCCACGTACATTGTGGTAAAAAAAACAAATGTTGTTTTTTCTAAAATTTTAATGTAAGACAAAGATTCTTACAGTCATATATTTAATTTTTATTTATAGGATGTTTGTAAGTAATGTATTATCATTTGGTTTTCAGTCGGTAGCCAACAACCGCATCACATTCAAGTGATTATACCACATAGCCAATGATTAGAGGAGCGGTCGCTAAATTAGTAAAAATGTTATTATCGGTTATATTGATTATTATTAATTACTATATACCGTTGTTATTTTGTCAGCGTCATGGACACCTTTAAAAAAGACAAAGACGGATTGTTTGTAAGTAGTGTATTTCATAAGATCACAATTTTATAAAAACAACTTATTTAAAGAACCGGTTAAGTTGTCTACACTGTCATACAGTCCTTTAAATGTCAGTAATGTCTTATTTCCTGGATATGAAATATAACGAGCATAAAATTTGTATTTTATTGAATAGTATTTGTTATTACAGTATTTTCTCATATATATATATATATATATATATATAAAGGCAATAACCGAAATTATTCTGCAGGATTCGTCGGATGAATTTCCTGTTGTATATTATGATACAGTTACTAATCATTTTTAATAGAAAGTACTATAATAACAAGTTTTAAAAAAATTTTTTTTTTAAGTACATAATTATGTATCAGATTTTCTACCAGATTAAGACATGAATTAATTAAAATAATAAAATTATATGTGTAAAATTGATACATAAGTCTTCTTGTAGTAACATCAATTTGATATTAAAATGTGGTGGTAAAAAATAAAATTAAAACTAATATTACCATATTAAAATTTGTTGTTGATTTTTGTTTATTTATTTTTTTTCATTGTACCACAGCACCAAAGAAAGATATTCGTCAAACAAGACTTTTTTTTAGTGCGGTGTGATTAAAATTTATGTGTAACTTATAAGAAAAAAAGAATAAAACAATAAGTTAAGCCTTTTGAATCTAATCAATTTCCAGTTTTCAAAATTTTATGTAAAATTATAAATTCTTTTTGATCATATCAAATGTATTGATTTATAGTTGATTAATTAATTATTTATTTAATCTGTAAATGATTAGATGTTATTTAATTCAATTTATGGTATTGTTGGAACAGCATAAATACTAAGTGATAAAATGTTTTAATAATGTTATCTTAAAAATTAATCAACTTTTTCAAAATAACAATTTGTCATTGTGGAATTCAAACGTTAAAATTTTTACAAAGTTGTGATATATTTTTTTAAGATAACATTTGAAATATTATTTACAATTAATTGGACAGTTCTCTATTTATTGCTTATAATGTGAGAAATAAAAAAATTTGAAAGTATATTTGATTTTTATATATTGAAGTTATTTCTACATGAATTATATGTATATTTTTTATCAAACTGATTTAATTAATTAGTTTATTTATTTATTTCTGTTTTTGATATAAATGAAATTAACATATATATATATATATATATATATATATATATGTTAAGAATTAATTAAATCAGTTTGGTAACATAATTAATTAATAATTAACTCTAAACAGATGTGGCCTACATAATATGTCTGGTCATCGGTTTTTTTTTATTTGGAGGAAAGTGTGGCTTACTTTAAAAAATAATAACAGTTTACAAAATATATGGAAATAAAAATATATTTATATTAACAGCGTGCGTAGAAGAATTGAAACAAATTGTAAATCAAGTAATATAGAACATCAGAAAAGACTTAATATAAACTAGTTTTTTCTAATTGCATAATAATGCTACATTAAAAAAAGGTATTAACCAAACTATACTATGAAGTGTATCTCCTCATAAAAGTATAGAAATTGAAAAAAAAAAAAATCTGTTATTAATTATATTAAGATTTGTGTAGTTATTACATAAAAGTAATTTGTCATACGAATTGATATAGTAAAAATAAATTTAATAAAAAAAAAAAATATATAGAAAAAGTTAAATTTGTTCTTAAAAAATTTAACTTTTCATAAATTAAATACAAAAGTTAAATAAATTTTTATGCCTTGTAAAAGATTATCAGAGGTTATCAGTTATTAAAAATTGATAAAATTCACAAAATGTATTTTTATTTACAACTTTATTTAATATCGTGGCTACAAAATTAATTAAATTTTTAAAGTTTAATTTTTGGATTATCATGTACAATTATGTTTGTTATTCCTAGTGGGGCAAAAGCCAAAGGCCCATAAAAAAAAAAAAAAACCGAGTTCAAAGCAATATGTATATAAATATAATTAAGGTTATATTACAAAAATGAAGTATACAATCTTTAAATGTACCTGTTTTGTGTACTTGCAATGGTATTTGTATTTTTTAAAACTCATAAAAAATTTATATAATTTCTCTTGGGAGTTGTATTTTTTTTTATATATATATATATATATATATATATCATAATTATTGGTCATTATAAACTTACCTTTTGCTAACTTCTTTTATGATTTAGAATGTTGAAAAACTAAGTCTTTATTTGGTTTTTTAATATTTTATGTTAATGCCCTTTTCTCATTTTGTTTAATAATGCAGCAGTATAGTTTTTATTATATTTTTAAATTATATGTATGAGAATATGGTAAAATGTTTATATGAAGTGAAAATGTGTTACTGCACTATACACTACCCCTATATCTGCAGATGTCAGTTATCTGTACCATTCACTATTGCATGAAAATATTAAAAATCATCCAGGAATAAATGATTCTGTTGTAATAAATTGTGTTATTTTTAATGTGAATTTCCAAATATTGATCACAGATTATTTCCCTTTTAGATTAATTAATGGATTTTAGTTAAAAAACTATTTTGTTAGAAGTAAAAAAAAAAGAATAACTTTTCTGGAAAAATGTTTATGATAAACCAATTTTGGAAAGTAATTTTTAATTAGCTCTTCGGAGGGGAATTTTACAATCCCGGATTTACTGAGAGGATTGAGAATGAAACAAATGGTAATATTTTATAGTTTGAAATTTACCAGTCGGTGTGGTAAATGAATAAGTTAGAATATTACTTGCTTATTACTTTCTAATCTGTTATAAACATGGTAGAACTTATAAAAGTTTTTATGGATAATTTACAAAGTACTTTTTTAATTATTTTTAAATACTTTTTTTAACCTTCATTATTTTTAACACATGCATGTAAACATACTTTTTTTTTCAAAGTACATGAACTTTATTTCTTTGATTATCAGTGTAGTTATTAATGAATGTATGAAAATAACAAATTAATAAAACAGTTTACCAATTGAGAGGCCCTTTAGAGCCTTAGACAGCTTCATTCCTGATTTTATTATTCTGTTAAGTGATCTGTGTATCGACATAGGTTTTATCAAAATTACCCACAGTTTCAGGTATCTGTTGTTATTCTTAAAATCTACACCTGCAGGTATGAAGGGACCTACTCCATCCGCTTCAGTGATCTCACCAATTAATGAAGATTCACATTTCTGTAGCGGTGTTGAATATCAATTATTTATTAATTCTTATTTTTAAGGAGAGGGTCTATCTTATAAATTCTGCTTGAGAATGTTTTATAACAATTCTGACTTTTATAAGCATGTTTGTCAGTTCTGAATTTTAGGAGAGACAGCATGCAAGGATTCATCAATTCTGAAAGGAACAAGTAACATCATTATCTTTTTGTACCGTATTCCATTCATGTATACATAAAGCCATTGTCTCATTTTATCATTACAATTTATTATTGAAGGAATAATTAAAAATGTAAGAGAGAATATTTTGTTAACTACATCCATAAATATAAATCTCATCCGTAAATATAAATTTCATTAAAAATTTACAAATATTATTATAAAATTCCATAAGTGTTTAATAATGGGAAAAAAACTAAAAAACCAGCAAATTAAATAAGTCGATTTTGTGCATCGTTAGTTATTATTCTGTTATATTGTATTTCATAATTAAAAATTAACATTTAACATTTGCATACTTGCAATGAGATGATATTGTAAAACTAAGAGCACATTATCAATGTGTGCTGATTTAAGATAGACATGTATGTATGTTATAGACACCACTGTTACATTGATCTGGCAATCTTTATAAAATAATTGATGCTAATTGGCTTGTCAAAATTTACTGATTACTAACCATTGTATTACTGTCTTTCTGAGTGGTTTCTAAAACTTTGTAGTATTATAAGATAACGCTTCCAACTTGAATCAGCTTCCATTATTACATTTTATTATTGTAAAAATCAGTATAGTTTTCTTCTAGAGTTATTCAGTTAGTGCAAAATTTCGTAAAGTGGTTATGTAAAGTCTTTATCATATAACAAAATGTTGGAATTAAAAAATTATGTAGAAAATGAAATAATGGAGTAGTACATTAAACCAGTCAAATGGCCAATGATAGAAAACATTATTTTTAATAAAATATTCATGTATGATTAAATTTTAAAGTGAAAATTTAATTAAGAGGTAAAAATTATGAAAAGAAAAAATTTCTAAGCGAATCAATTTATTTTTAAAGCATGAAAATTGAAGTTTATAATTTAGTCATTTGTTGTTAAGAACATAGGTAGTGCTAAAGTGATTATGTTACTAAAGAAAGCGATGAATAACATCTTGCTGTGTTGATCATACAGATATGAATTTAAGATTGTTTTGATCTATAAAGTTGAGTTGTGTGGTTGGTTATTTTTTAATTTTTTTTTCTTTTTTTCTGCAGACCCCCATCCTATTTAAGTGTTAACGAAATGAGTTGAGTGTGACTGCTTTATTGTAATGTTTGATAACTATGTACATCTTTTTTTTAATAGTATTACAAAAGTGAGATTTTATCAATTTTTTTGTGACCGGTATTTATAATGTGTTACTAAAAGTGTAGTCTGTACACAAAAATTGTAGAATTTGAGTAAATTAAATGCATAATGTAGAAGTATTACTAAAATTGTTGAACTGAAGTAAAAATTAATGCCTAATAAAAAAAGGATATTTTCACAATGAAATAGAGGTACCTAAAAGTAAAGCCAGCAATCTCAGTGAAGGTAGTGTTATAGGAGAAACCAAAACCGTTTTTAGGTGTTTTCCGAGGTGGTATTCATTGAAATATCTATTAGTATTTAAATGTAGCATTAAGAAAGTATGCTGCAAAATTCTACTAGTTTCTATGTTAGAATATTTAGATAAAGCAATCTAAATTTTGAGATGATGATTTTGCATTTAAAAACTGGATATTATCTTTCAACAGATGGTTGGAGATTGTTGGTTTAGCTAGTAAAATGTACTTTAAAATTATGAAATATGTTTTTAACTGTACAATAATTTATATTTATTTAATGTGAGAAAATTGAAATATCTGAATTTTAATTAAAAAGTATATTAATAAGTATTTAAAAAGAAAATAATTTAAAAGTAAAGTAAATCAACAATCTTTAATTAAAAAATAATCCTTTAATTTTCTGATGTAGATCATGTATTTTTTTGCAAATAAACTATATTTTATGTTTTTATATTCCCCAGAAAAAAAAAATTGTTAAGATGTTGGGTCTGGACTCCTTGGAGGAAACAAAAAAGCCTATCCATTGATGTCAAAATTTTCTGTTTAAAACCTGGCTGACAAATGCACTAAAGTGTTGGGGAATGCAATCTTGTTAGAAATGAATTCATTATATGTTATTCAGTTCATCCAGTTGAGGAAAGCAGTTATTGTTTAACGTATCAAGATTAACATTTCCATTAATAGCCTTTTCAGTGAAGAAAAAAGGCCCTTTTACACATTTCTTCATCGCACCACATCTAACATTAGCTTTAGGTGTGTCACGTTCTCAAAAATTACATGTGGGTTTTCAGATCCCCTTGTTTGTGAATTGTATCTGTTAAGACACCCATTAATATGGAATGTAGCTTCATCCTTAAAAATTGTATGGTCGTTTTCAAAAATGATTCATTTTCATTAATTTTGGGAAAAATTTCAACAGTGAAATTTAAATGTTTTTCTCCATCATCAGGGTTTCAATTCCTGCAGTGATTGGATTTTATGTGCATCTACTTTCAAGCTTTTGTGTAAAACTTTGTGAACTGTTATTGTCATCGTAATATCTAACAGAGGCTTTGACAAAAGATGGATTTGTTAAGATTTCTGATTGCAAATTGTCTAATTCATTTTAACAGTTTTGTCTGTTACTTGTGGTTTGCTAGTTGATTTTCCTTGAGATAAATCCAGTTTCTTTGAACTGTTTGGATCAAAGTCTTATGTTATTTTCATGTGGTGGCTCTTTTCCATATTCATGTCAAAACTCACATTGAACTAAAATTACAGGCTTTAAATTTTTTGTTTTGTTTAACCTCCGGAACCACTGTTATTAGGTATATCATCAGAGAATGAGATGAATGAATTGTAGCGTGTGTGAAAAATGCCACACCTGACCGGGATTCGAACCCAGGACCTCCGGATGAAAGGCCGAGACACTACCACTTGCGCCACGGAGGCTGACAGGCTTTAAATTCAGCCTGCCACAAAACATACGGTGCTTTTACTTAAACTGTAAATATAATAATGAACTAAACAGACCTCAGCAACAATTCAAAAACTGCTGGGAGTTTGAACTGCTGTTACATAAACTTTTGGGTTGGAGGCTATCTGGGCTACTAACATTACTTCTCAAAATTTCCCTTTTGCTTCTATATGAATTTCACATCATTCTTTTATGAAGACCCTGAATATACAATTAAAAAATATTTTTATTACCTAATAAAAAAAAGTTTAGGAACAAAACTTTTATTATTTAAGTATAAAACTTATACAAACTACTATTAATTTTATTTAAAAAATTTAAACACTAAGTTCTGGAAATTCTTCCCCATGATCATGCAACTTCTCTTCTGGATCTTCTGCAATAGCATGACCAGTAGATACGTTCTCAGGAACTGGGTTTTATAAAAATCCAGATTGGGATTTTCACATCAGTTTCATGTAAAATGAATTTCAAGCAATATTTTAACAACATTTTTTTTTTTGCATTTATCAGTCCACATTTGGTAAAATTAGGTCTGGTTCATGTCCATCACTTGCTTATTCTTTTTGGTAATAAATTTTAATAAAGACACTTCGTGGTAGTTTAATTCTTCACCTTGAACAAAAAAATTTCTTTTGCTGAATTCAGACCTTTTAAGGAAATAGTATTTACGTGTTGCACACTGGAAGGGCCAAGAACTTGATGGCATAAAAATTGTTTCTGCCTTTTTTCCAAGTTGTAGACTTGCCTTTCAGCACTGCCGCCAACCATTACCACCAGCCTTGGCTGTTTTCTAATTATTTCCAGATACTCATCTGGATTCTTAATAACTTGGGTTTTTTTTTTAATTTCAGCTTTAGGGACACCAAAAACTATCAGGAAGAATAAAACTATGGCCCCTAAACGTAAATATTAATTCGGCTGATTCCAAATTTGGAAGAGCATTCAAAAGCCAACAAGAGCACGTTGCACTAATTATCTTATGTTTGTTTTCCCCCCACAGCCATCAGCAAAGAGCCTTAATTTAGAAATTTCACTAAAATCCAGAGAATTTTAGCTTTTGATAAGAGGTATGATGCTATCTCATTTGATCACTTTTTTTTATGGATGATCTCGATCCACAGAAAGCTGGTGCATGTATTTCTATTATTAAGGGGTTCTTTTAAACTACTGTAAAGTTGTATAGATAGCACTGTCTTGTAGTAAGCCTTGTGATCTGGTATCTTTGGTAATGGTAAGTTTTTTTGACAATCAAATGACAGAATCGTGACACCAGAATATTCCTCTTTTATTGGTGAGTAAAATGATTTTGCTAGTCTGTTATGGATTATTTTTCACCCTACAATCTCATTCTTTTGATGGAATCAATCTCATCGTACAATATTCTTTTCCAAATTTATATTTTACATTAAATTTTAAGCATGTCGAGCACATGTCAACCTTGGTCTTCCAAAACCAATATTAAATACAGAGTTAAAAAAATATCTTTATTATTTTTTTACTTTTAAGATTTAGTCTTGTATGTACTCACAATACATTTAATTTAACTTAGCAAGATTGAGTTTCGATGGAAGATATTATCTCCAAGTTTGTGAATGACAATAATGTAGTTCACTCTACATGTTAGTTTAGAAATGAATGAAATCACAAATTTCTTTTTGGCTTCAAATTTTTTAATATATAATTACCACTTCTCTTTTCTACATATGTATTCCCTGTTCCAGCAAAACTTTTAGTAACAAATTCAATTCGTGATCGAGTACACACAATACATTAAAAAATTATTTTTATCACTGTCACTCGTAACAAAATATTTACTTTGGTATTTTTTGATCTCATGGCTGTGAATTGTCATGTCTTGTATGCATTATTTTGCAATAATTTAAATGAAATTATTTCATGACCTATCTTTATTGTCATAATATAGCTTATGGAAACTATAACATTCTTGCACGTTAAGTTCTCAGTATTATGACCATAATACAGGTCAGGATACTCAGGAAGAACATGTGACCTAGAAGGCAAACAGTCCAGTGAAACTATAAAACAAACTTTAACAGTCCAGCCAAGTACATCTTAAAACAATAATAAAAGATGGGCAGCACTAACCTCAACAGACAACTTGTTTTAAAAGTACTGTATTGGCTTGAAACAATTTAAAGCAATATGAACATCATTAGTTCACATTAAAAAAATATATATAGGCTAAAACAGTAAAATATATATAAGAAAAAACTAACCTCAG
Organism: Zanna intricata; assembly: GCA_010016005.3. NCBI lineage: Eukaryota > Metazoa > Arthropoda > Insecta > Hemiptera > Fulgoridae > Zanna > Zanna intricata. The sequence continues at coordinate 12,384 of JAAAKQ030284959.1, read as the reverse complement.
CTTCTTAGCTAAATTTTGTTTCTATTTTTCTGGTCTAGAATTTTGTTTTCTGGCTTCAGATGTAGACAGATGAAGGTTTACTTACACTTTTCATGTTTTAAATTTGCTTATCCTTCTTATAAAGTAAATATTTTTACTGAAGAAAACAATATAACACTCGTTAACAGCTTAGAAAAACAAACAGAACCTCATGTTATTTCCTGCCTCCAAAATTATAGAAAGGCTTCTGATTGGCTGATTTGGTTATTGCTGGTTTTGCTTTTAAGAAATGAATAAGTAGATGTGGGGTTTGCAGTCTTTCCAACTAAAGTCAGTTGGGACATTAAAATATTATATATTACAGGTGATTCTGTATATAAATGAAACATCAGTATTGATGTAGTTAAAGACAAAGAATACAAGCTACCATTATCTCATTTTCTCTAAAAAGTGGAGATTGTTGACTTTGCTTTTAGGCACCTTAATTGTATTTTATAATAGTAGAGTTTTCTTCAATAATAATCAGAATCTAAATGCTGAATAATATCTATTGTTATTATTTTATTTTAATATTAAAATAAAATATATATATATATATATATATATATTCTATACAGTTGTTTAACAATGGGAAGGAAAAAATAATTTTCATCTTTCACTTAAAACTGTCATTCCTAGTCCTGTTTGTGTCATGGGTTAAAACAGTAATTGCTTCTTTAGAATCTGATGCCGATATATGATAGTTTGATCACTGAAGAAGAACCCAGAAGAAAAAGAAACGCTTCATTCCTCACTTTTCTTAGCATTCTAGCATTTTTTAGATTCTTGCTTTTGAGAATGGCTATAATGTTTTTAATAGTAATGATTTCGTTCTCTTATCGGCTTGCCTGCGATCATGGTTATGGCATCTAATAGAAAATCAAATTTTATTTTATTATCATAAATATGTATAATTATAGTATAAATTATTATTTTAATTAAGTTTTATTGCGGTATTACTTATTCTCTTCTATATTTTAACACTCTGTGTTTTTCAGTTTCCGTTCAAGTAAGTATAAGTTTTAATTTAGTATAAGTTGGACTGGACTAACCCTTGTTCTGCCTAATAATTCTTCTTAAGATCTGGTTTAGCTGCGTCGACAACATCGTTGTCGATAAAATTTTTTTCTCTTGTTTTCTTAAATGCTTCATATATAGGGTTTTCCAGCTTATTATACTATATATAAGCTGAAGTTAATTCTATTATCTCTAAGCCTAAAATTTCATGAAAATTGATGAACCAGTTTAATGTGAACGTGTAATGTGTGTCTAAAAAAATTAAAAATATTTCAGTTTGATTATTTATACAGAAAAAAATTATTTCATTGATGAGTTAACATGTTAGTTTATTCATTTTTTTTTTAAGTACAACAATGTGGATTTAAATAAAATGTATTCTTGATATTTACTGAAATTTAACATATTTGAAAGAAAATTGTATACACTAATAAATATTTTGCATTTTTTAACAGTACATAAATTATTAATATTTAATATTTTTAAAATATTTCATTCAAAAATCATCTGTAAACTTTATTATTAATAATTCATACACATGTTTTTGCTTATGGCTAATAATTAAATAACAGTTTTTGAAGATTCCAAGTTCGAGCATCAAATCAAACTCTCAGTACATTGATGACGTCACCTGATGAGCTGCTGAGATGATTAAATTTCAATCGCCTGTATGTGAAAATTTTTATTATAAGCTAATTTTAATTTATGCAGTACTGTTATTCCAAATTATTCTTATACTTGAAATATCTCTGTAGCTTAGGGTTAGTAATGGGGCTAATGATTGTTGGATCAGTGCGATATTTAAAGAAAAAAATTAATTATAAAACAGTTGAAGAAGGTTTTTTGGCTTGAAACACAAATTTTAGTAATTTCATGTTTTAAACTATCATCTATTTCTTGAGTCATTTATGGCAGCTATTATTACAAAAAAAAATAAAAAATGTATTGAGTTTTTCTTTTAGTTATTATAACATCCTTTGCAATTGATTTTGTTATAAAATTATCGGGATTATTGTTTATAATGATAACAACAACAATAATAAAAATAATAATAAAATTACCAGAATAATACTACACAGAACAAGTGTAATAAAAAAGTAATTAAACATATATTGATAATTTTTTTTTTACATTAAAAATTATTGTACTTCAGTAAAAATTATATTGAGGAGTAAATGTAACTTGGTACTTGGAAAAAGTGGTGATTAACGCACAGTCTTCCCACTATGAATACATATTCATCATTAATTTTTTATTTATTTTGTAAAGTTTAAACTTTGATACTCCTATTAAACATCAGATTTAGTATTATAATGAATTTATGGTAAGTTTTAGTGAAAGATTTCAGTTTTTTTTTAATTTTGCTTTTAAATATCATACAGATGTATCTTCATTATTGTTATAATAAGCATTGCGTTAATTTGTTTCCCTGTATATTTTGCTTTTTACAATAAGTATTATATATTTATGGTTACTTTGAAGTTTTAATACATTCTTTTGCCCTTTCTTATTGCATAAAATCAATGGCTGTGAATGGTTATAAAATATAAACAATATTAATTCTTTTATATCAACGTGCATAATTTTGTATTACGTTTGAACCATAATATAATTAATGTGTTCAGTCAGTAATATTTATTAATATTTTTTTGTTTAATGTATTTTTTTAAATATTTATTGTTTTGTTTTAATATTTTCACTGTTATGTTATACCTTATTTATTTTTTTTTTTTTATTTTTTTAATATTTATTTATATGTATTTACATTTATCTAACGTAATTTTAATGTTTTTTTTTTTTAAGTACTTGTATTACAGAGAGTATTGACACATAAAAAGAGTGTTACTATATATTTAAAGGAGTTTTAAGTAGTTACTTAACTTAATATTGTTAATGTACCATTATTTATATTAATATACTGGTTCTTTTATTCAAGATTTAGATGTCTGAAGATCATTTTGTCTGCAGATGACTTTCTTACTGTTTATATATCTATATGTAATGTTACCTCATTTCACAACTAAGAATTTTCAACCCATTCATTGATAACAATATATACAGTTATTATTCATTATTATCTAAGAAAGAGTTAAAAATTTCAGTTTTGAAATGAGGTAATTCTACTGTTCCATAACCTGCTATTGTTCTCAGCTCCATAACTTTCATTATATAAAGTTCAGAAGTTTATTACATCTTAGTTAAGGAATTGAAACAACGAAGGCTCAATATTTAATTCATATTTATGAATTTATATATTTCTTATAAATGTTTTCTTGAATTACATTACACTTTTTGTTTAGTAATATTTTGTATATTCAATTAAAATGATAACATTGTATTGTATTAAAGAATCTTTTTTTATTCTACATAATCCTCAATTAAATTATTTCAGTAGTTGTTCTAAGATACTTTCAAAATTAACTGACCTAGTTAATTTTTATTTACATAGCAAAGAAGAGCTGTTATTATTAGTAATATTTACTTTTGATAGCTTCAAATTTAGTTTCTGAAAAAGATTTTTATGAAATTTGTTATCTTTTTATATTATTGAGGGGAAGGGGCATATATATTTTTTCTGCAAATATATGAATTCTATATCTCATAATTTTTTTTTTGCAGGAAGTATAGAAGTTGTTGGTACTGTAAGAAATTAATATTTTTGTTCATACAAATTTCTTTCTCTGGTGAAATTTCAGTCTTCACTCTCTGCTGTCCACAATAATTCTGTATTCATTATTGCCATAAATATGGCAATTTTTGTATTTAATCAGCGATATAGACTTTTATATAGGGAATCATAATTTCCAATATTGAATTACTTGTACATCTTTTTATATATAAAAAAGTAAGTTGATCAAATTTTTGTGTATTCCTAAAATTTTAGTTATTTTTAGTTGAATTTATTTAAAATTAATAAATTTTATATCAAATTAGTCAGTTATGGCTCTGCCCCTTGGATCTCTGACCCTATGGTTGTTGTCATGGTTATGAGAAACCATGACGTGTATATGCTCATTCACCCTCCAGGTACTGAGCCCTTTCCTCTTTGGTTTCTTGTTCTCGTGAAACCCAGGTGTTCTTAAGGCACTTCATGATTGTCTTAGATTCGTTCTCCTCTTAGAGGGCATAATAAAAAAGATTAAAAAAACTATGTGGAAGGAAGAAGAATGGAAAAATGAATAATGATAGGGAATGTTATTTACAGAAAAAAAGGAAAAGAGAAGGGGAAACTCTGAAGATGGACGTATACAGACTTTATAAATACGTGGGGAAAAAAACTAAATTACAAAAGGCCAGAATAGTAGAACTTATAGTAGTGTGAATATTAAATTCCTACAGATATTGAGACATCAAATATAGTGTGACAGAAATATGAGATAAAGAATAAAACTTTTTTTTCTTTAATTAATATCTTTAATTTGTATCTTCATTCCAAAGGGAGCTAGAGCCTCGATCTGTGGCTTAAAATCTTCCCTGGGGTAACAGGAATGTATCCTGAAAATTTGAAAGCAGTCAGTCAGGGGGTTCTCATGCAATGCTGCTGCAAACGTCAAATATAGTGTGATCAATCAAATATAGTGTGACAGAAATATGAGATAAAGAATAAAACTTTTTTTTCTTTAATTAATATCTTTAATTTGTATCTTCATTCCAAAGGGAGCTAGAGCCTCGATCTGTGGCTTAAAATCTTCCCTGGGATAACAGGAATGTATCCTGAAAATTTGAAAGCAGTCAGTCAGGGGGTTCTCATGCAATGCTGCTGCAAACGTTTTGATTCATGTATAAGATTACATAAAAGTATTCGTTTCCTGTAGGAATAGTGTTTTCTCTATTTTTACAATTTAAAAATTCAGTGAAGAATGTCTTTCAAAAAAAATTCATAACTAAGTTGCAGGTAATAAATAACTTTTTTAAGTTAACCAAATATTAACATATTGTAGGTTAGAATTCAGTGATTTAAACAAAATTCTCTTTTAATATTATTTATTAATATAAGACTTATTTTCACAAGTTTAAATTCAATTTAAAAATCTGTCAATATCTGAAAATTTAAAATAAGAAATTCTACTTGTATAACTTAAGGTTAAGAACTGATTGTTTTACTTTCCTCAGAAAGATCTGTATTTTATTCAGCATTTTTGACAATCTCCATCATTCTTATCGTTCTTGAGCATACATTTTCTATAACATTCATTTTTTTTTTTTAAAAAGCAACAGCAGAATAAACAAAATGTTAAATTCCTAGCAGATCACAGTAAAGAAACTAACCTTAACATCTTCTTTTTACAGAATATGCTTTAGTAGATTAAGAGTTACATGGTCATATAATGAAGCATTGTGAGAAACAACATTAGGATAGTCTTGTTATGCAAAATTCAAAAGTATGTATTTAGTAAATGGATGTTAGGTTTTTCTATTCACATTTTCACTTATCTTTACAAAAACAATCTATGAATAATATTTACAAGGTGGTTCATGACTTTTCACCAGATTTCCTCATTATCTTAAATTTAAAGCATCTGTGTTTGGTTTATTGATGCATAACACAGTCCAACTGAAAATGTTGCAAATTTTAATTTTAACAAATTTTCTGATTTGAATGTTGCAATTCATGACTGTTAATTTTATTTCCAAACTTGATATTTTATTTTTATTGAAATTGTTAATTTATAAATTGTTGAAGTAAATTTTGATATCACAGTTTTTGTTAGGATAGTAATTATAGAATTTTTGAAAAAACTTACGGTGTAGTATTATTTAAATTTGTATTGTAGATGAACATTCTTAGAGTTGGATTATTAATTGTATAAATCTATAAGTTATATAAAATTCAATGGCAAAAAAATTCCTCGCAAAGTTGTACTTGAAATTCCATCAGCGTAACCACTTAAAATATCCATTACGAGCTGGAACTTCAGGTTGTTTAGCAGAAATGTGATAAAAAATAAATTTCTCTATTAAAAATAATAATAATAAATGATGTAACTTTCTAAATATTTAATAGTGGCTCTCAGAAGGTTTTTTGAGCTGTTAAGAAACCCCATTAATTTTTACCATTGTAAAGTTAGTCTAGTCCATTTTGTCTTCCAGTTAGCATCAAGTGCAACCCAATGTTTTCCCATCTGGTTTGCTGTCTGGCTCGGTTTTCAGTTAAGCTAGTTTTGAGATATTTTCTAAATATTTTCATACGTATAGTAATAGCTATGAAATGGTATACAATAGGCTGTTTACTTTGGCTGTGTTAGTAAAATTGTGGTGCAACTGGATTGTTCATTCTGATTTGCATGATCATACAGATACTGGGTTTTTTAACCTCATTAAAAAAAAAAATTGTCTGGTGCAATTTGAAGGTTAGGTATGGCAGAATTGAAGGCATTTATAGTCTTATATTAAATATGAGCATAAATTCTTAAACTGATAGAGAACTATATTTTTTTTTAAATCGTTACTTCACATATACCCCTTCAAATCTGTGTTTGCCTTTAAGATTTTCTGAATTTAGCATGTCAGTGGCCATGTATACAGAAAGAAATTTATAAATATAGGAATAAATTCGTAAAATCTAAAAAAAAAATGAATGACAGTACTATATCTATATTATAAAATCAGTCATTTGAAGGGAAAAAATTGCTTTAAGACAGTGAAAATTAGCAAAAAAAAAAAATTATTCTTGAAAATATAAATGTTAACTCTTTAAATGCTAAACCTATGAAACATTCAAATTATTTTGTTTGGACTTTTTTATTTTTACACTTAAGCATTAAGTGTAATATAAAAAATAAAAATTTCTTTTCAAATTTGTGCAAAATACAGATGTGGGGCTCATAAGTCCCATCAGGACATAAAGAGGAAGAAAACATTCACAATAACTATGCAATAAGCAAATATACATTTTGCAATCAAGTTACTAGTATAGTATTCATTTATTAATAATAATTACAATAATAATTAATAACAAATCGGAATAAGGTTATAATAATGATAATTTCAAAGTCTAAATATAAAATAAATCTTAACACCTTTTTATAAAAATACAAAATTAAAACTAAATTTCCAATGAGTAATTCCAATTAAATAAAATATTTTAATAATGTACCTTAGTTAACATTAATTTCAATATATTGTATGAAACAATTTTTCTTGTCATTTATGCATAAATAAACCTTACACATAGAACATTTAGAAAAAGGTCTAGATTCTATCTTAAGTGTACTGCACATTTCACAACGACCCCTCTTTTCAGTGAAGAATGGCCAGTGAGCACCTAAATTACCTGATCTAACATCTTAGAAAACAGAATAATTCGATTTTCTCCTCTTAGTAACTTGGGTTGAAGGGCTAGCCCTATCTAAATCAAGTGATCTTCTTTGCCCCGTTTGAGATTTAAGATTTCTCTTAGCCATTAGACCAAGTACAACAGAACGCCCCTCATTTCTAAAACCAGAATTTTATCAAAATTTCACAGTTTATTACATATGCATTTACAAAGGCTATGTCAAGTAATCTAAAGAAAATTCTTTAGAATTTTCACCTTTTGTCACCATTTTCGAGATTTTCTGTCTATTCCATACAAAACAAAGCTAAATCGACGCCACCCATAAATTCATTGTAGTCTTTTACAACTATAGGACATGAAACACACTTTCTAGAACCATCTTTTTGTGTACGTTTAACTTCTGTCTTTTCTGTGCCATGCAAATTTGAAATAAAATTTATACATTTATTATGCCAACATTTGAAACCCTATAATCATATTCCCCTCGTTTTGTATCTTTATCTGATGTCATATTTTCAGGTAACCATTTACAGTTTTGTCTAATCGTTGAACAAGTAAGTACCTGTTCAACTTTCAGTTTTTCCATTAATACAACAGAGCTAAAATAATTATCAAATACAACAACCCTATTTGTACCCCAAAACCTTTTTGAAAGACTGAGAACAACTCGCTCTCCTAAACCGTAATTCTCAAATTCTTTTTGTAACATTTAATTTTTTCCCTGATATACATCAAAATTTAATATAGCCTTTTATATCTGCAATACATCAGAGTTTATACCCCCTTTTAATGGGTTGTATTGTTTAATTGAATGTCTACCTTTAAATAATATCATAGACTCATCAACGCTTAGTTCATTTGTCCCATCATATGAGGAGAAAATACATAATTTAATTCACTAATTATGGACCTTAATTTGTACAATTTGTCTTTACAATTTCCTGGCATTATGTTTATTTACATGAACATAACTCGAAATTTCATCAAATTGACACGAGTCATGGTCTCAGCAATGATATCAACAGTAATGTTGTTTGGATGGTAACTTGTGGTAACCCATCAAAAAGTTAATTCCCATAAAAGCAAGAAATTCATCTTCATGAAGTTTTCAATGTTTATTTTTCTGAGTTGCATACAAGTTTGATTGAAAAATAATGTTCTCCAAACAAGGTATTATCAGTTGTACAAAAATGTCGGTAGGCGTCTTGCAATTAGCAAAAACTACATGCAGTTGATCTGTAAGAAATGGAAAAGATATACATAAGTGTATGCATTTTTACAAATTGATAACATATTTTGTAAAGTAACTGTAGGCTATTAGACCAATTCAATTATTCTTTGCTATCAATGCCATATTTCTTACCTTCTTTTTGGGGGAAATTTGGACTTTCCGTATTTACTTCCTTCTTTATCCACTTTCTTTTGGGTTCTACTATAGGAGTCTTTATATTAGCTGCACTATTTGGGCTGCTCTTTTTACTACTACTGGCAGTGTTACATGTACTGGGCAATATTTCAGCAGCATTATTATTACTTGTACTGGCATATAAAATTTAAAAAAAAGTAATATAAAGGCCAGTCTCTAAAATTTACCTCTAGATATCTAGTTCTAAGTGCTTTTGTCATTTTAAAAACTTAAACAAATAATTAGGCTATTTACAATAAATGAATATATATAGAATTATGCTTAAAAAATAATAAATATAAAAGTAATTCCACTTACCTGCAATTGTATTTGTAGAACTAGAAGTAGGTTGCTCAGTATTTACTACATTTTCATTATCAATACTAGGTACTTTCGGAGAATTATTTACATTTTGTGTCTGTACACGGGCTTCAAACACTCTGTCAAAATTACCAAGGGAAGAAGACTGTTTAACTTCTTCATTTTCATCATCCCATTCTATCTCTGATAGGCAGTCTGTATCAGGAATATCTTCCAGAAGAACTCCATTCAAATAATCCTCAAGCAGGTCTAAATTAATTGGCTCCTTATCTGACATTGTCGCAGAAATGCCCCAAATACTATATAAATTAATTATTTATTTGCCACTAACAAAAAAAACCTGCAAAAGTCACTAACATAAATGCTCAACTCAATACTAACAAAATGCTATAACCTTAGACTATACTTACTAATTGAGGTTACGTTCATTTGTCAGCATGGCCAAAAAAACCAACTGATGTCCTGATGGGACTGGAAAGTCCAGCCACAACTTCAGTAAATATTATAAAACTAATAACTTTTCTGACATTTAAAAAAAATTTTACATCAAATATATATATTAATTAAATAAAATACAATTAAATAAACCAAATCCTAAAAATTAAATTGTAACAAAATTATGAAAGTAGTGAAGTATTGCTGTTCATATAATCTCTGACTACAAGCAATAAAGTGGTGACATCTGTTGATAAAACAGTCAACCAAGAGTTCTTATAGATGTAACATTGAAAAATGTACTGAAAAGTCCCTACAGGAGATTCAGACCCTTGTAACCTTCTATTAAAAAGTTATTGAACAGAAAACAGATGTGACTCTCAAGTCCTGTCAGAGGAGAAAAGGTTAAGTTTTAGCTGATTAGGGAGTACAAACACTCGGCCAACTGGGCTGATCTAGTGGTTAACTTGTCTTTGCAAATCAGCTATTCGAAGTTGAGAGTTCTAAGGTTCAGATTCTAGTAAAGATAGTTACTTTTATACGGATTTGATTACTAGACCGTGGATACTGCTATTCTTTGTGGTTGGGTTTCAATTAACCACACATCTCAGGAGTGGTACAAAAACTCATGTAATAAAAAGAAACCTGTACAGCTGCCCCTTTGGTATAGTTTACTGAATGGAAGAGTTTAAAAGGTAGAATATTATTTAAAAATAAAACTTTTAAATTATAAAGAATCTAGTGTTTTATGTTGAGTGACTGATATATAAGAATATGCCTTGTATCTGGAAGCTTAGGTGTTTTGAATGTACAATACTAAAATGTCACAGTAAGCAACATTCATTTAAAAACATGGTAGGGGAATAGATGTTGTTGATGTTTTGTTTAGATTTGCTGTAGCTTTAATTAGGAGATCCTTGCTTCATTACCAGTTGTTAGTAGATAATAAAGTTAACAATACAATTAACAGTCCTGATCATTGTGAATTTAAAGAGTGTGTTAACATTTTATTGGCATGAACTAGAAGTAATGAAATGCTATCAGATCTTATTAAAACAAGAGTTTTCAGATCCTTTTCCCATTAGATTGCTACATCTGTTTTCTATTATGTCCAGTATTTGAGCGAGTGGATGTCATAGAAGATCTAAGAATTCTAGACTACTAACCCTGCATCCTACTACTGCATCCTGTTTGGTACTTGAGTAGCAGCTTTTTGTTAATTTTGTTTTTAAATAGCATTTGCACTTTCAACTAGTCAGATCAGTTGCTATTTAGGAATTTCAGTTCTTGTATCTGATTTACGAGTCTAATACAAATTAATTCCCTCACTTATTTTGGAATGTTGGATTATGAACTATTGTGTGTGAGGTGTGTTAAATCTGGTTAAGTGTAGATGATATGTTGTTAATTATCTGATATTTTCTCAATATTATTTTGTGGTGGAAAAAACATCTAAAAATTGGAATTACTCTGAAAGCGTGATGTTATAAAAATTTGTTATTATATTTGATAACCACACACTTCCTAGAAGGCATGAATAATACCGATAATAAATAAATCAAGTTTTTTTAACATTATGTGTTACATATTTTTAAACATCTTGTATAGGAATGGTGTTATTCATCAGAAGCAGTTTCAGAAACCTGTGACTGGCCCCTTGTATTGAGATTTGCAAGGCTATAAAGAGCTTTCAATGTAATTTTTTAAATTCATTTTTGTCTCTTGCTTTATTCATTACAATTTCTGTTCTGTTAAGTCTTTTTTAAGCGATTAATCATCACTAGAAGGTTGAAGCTGTTTTTTAGAATTGTTTTATACTTCATAAATATTTTATGTTTTTTTTGACAATTTTCTTTTCACCCAGTGGCAGTTTATGTTTACATCCAGAGGACTGTATGATTAGAAAGGGATCTAGTAGTCTGTATTTTTTTTTTTTTACCTCCGGAACCACCGTTAGGTTATATCTTCAGAGGATGAGATGAACGTATTGTAGCGTGTATGAAAAATGCCATGCCTGACCGGGATTCGAACCCGGGACCTCCAGATGGAAGGCCGAGACGCTACCACTCGGCTACGGAGGCCGGCAGTAGTCTGTATTAATTTAGTACCATTTTACTTTTTTGTTATGTTGGTGACAAATCTATATAAGTTATAATTCAGTTGAATTACTGGACGATTCCTAATTAAATTAAAATTTTGCTAATAAAAATGAGTACTGAAATAACATATTTAAATTAGAACAGAATGCTTGAAGTTACTGCAAGACAATAATTACTTGCAAAATTAGAAATATTAGTAGAAATTTTCATTCATTGTTTATCTACAAATTTTAGATTTTTGTATATCTGTTGTTGTAGTTGCTGTTTACATTAAATTATGATCTTTTCTGAATTTGGCACTAACCTGTGTTGTATAAAAGTACTTGATAAATTGGTAATTTTTCCTAGTTGGAAAGCTTTTAAATTGTATGCTAATGAATTTTTTGGGCATTTTTAAAAATTTTTCTTATAATAAGCCTGTTGATTATTTAGTCTAATACAAATGCATTTCACTAATTATAATACAGTGGTGGACAGTAGAGATAATAGTTTTTTCATAAGGAAAAAAGTAATTTCAGTGGATGTATTACTTAGATATCATAAATTGTACGTTATATGTTTAATATCTTTAATATTTTATTTTGTCTACATATGGTTTGATACATTTAGCTAATCAGTTTAAAGATTTTATTTCCATTAATATTTAATTGGCATTGTATATTTAATTTATTAATTTTATTAGTTATGTCAGATGTACACAGTTTTATTTTTTTTTTTTTTTTTTTTTTTTTTTTTTTTTTTTTTTTTTTTTTTTTTTTTTTGTTTGGTCCCCGTTTGTGCTTTTTTTTTTTATGTTGCTCGTGTGGTGTTGT
>JAAAKQ030284937.1:0-10399 GCA_010016005.3 Zanna intricata | reverse complement strand
CAAACCGCGTTATGTAAATTTTTTATACATACGGTTGAACAGCGTGAAATATATATATATATATATATATATATATAGAGAGAGAGAGAGAGAGAGAGAGAGAGTACTGGAATGTGACGAAATAAATTCAAATTTAACTGTTATACAGATTTTTTTTAACTGTATAAAAATAATTCACTAATACTAATCATAAAACAGCTACGTTTAAAAAGAAAGGTGCTTAAAAAACAACAACGCAGATAGGAAAACAGCACATTCTAAACGATCCTAATAACAAAATTATATTGATAAAGGAGGATAATTTATTATTTTTTATAGACGAAGAAAAATAACATTTCTTATCAGGATTTGAACTCAGAACCTACTGAATTAAAAGATGAAGAGCTATCACATCGCTGTGAAGATTGGCAACGACGATTTTTTTTTTTATATAATCGTCTTTATAATAATACAGGATATCCGGGCTAAAGATATCCAAAAGCAACAAATTATATTAAGAGAATCAGTTAATATTATTTAATATTTTTTTTATTTTTATTAAACACATCAACTCACCAAGTTTTAAAGTCGATTAGTAAAATTCAATATGTACACACCTTTTGTACCTCGGTAGACGTCTAGACGATAATTTAACTCTTGACACGTGTTTACGAGCATCTCTGGCTTTATTACACAAACGGCTTCGACAATTCTGTTTTAAATCTTCCAAATCTCGAATCTTTCTTTGTTACACACAAACTTTAATAAATCCCCAAGCAAAGAAGTCCAATGGAGTCACTCCTACTATCTGAATATCTAAGTGACCATGCGGTTGGGCCTTCCCCGTCCGATCCAACAACCGAGAAAAGGATTGTTTAAGAACATGGTAACAACTCGTTGAAAGTGCGGTGAAGCAGCACCATCTTGTTGGAAATTGAACCCTGCAGGAATCTGAGGAAATGCAAAGTTCTCAAACAAGTAGGGGTAGTTGTGTCCTGTCACAATGGACGACATAAAGAATAAAAAAAAGGACGATAACACAATTTTTGTGCATCCTAACTAGACATTGATTTCCGGTGTATCCTTTTAATCTTCGATTACTAAATGGGGGTTTTCAGTACCTTAACTACAACAATTATATCTTTAACTTTCCATCACGTATGAAAGGTTGCCTATCACTAAATAACAACGTGTCAAGATGATTAGAATTATTTTCGACACAGTGCATTATCTCTGCAGCAAACTGATAACGATCATTTTGGTTTGATGTTATGAAGAATTTGTAATCTGTACGCCCTCAAACGGAGCCGGTTATGAAATTTTGTAACTAGCTCGTCTAACTGACCTTTCAGGACTTGGAATGAATGCAACACATATACGACCCACAGTCTAGTCAAAAATATTTCTGGATGACTTCCATTAGTGAAACGATGCATTCAATCTCTCTTAAAAGTCGTATTCGCTTACGAATAACTTGGATATAGGAGACTCGACATTCCGTTCAGTTCGCACACGCCATTGAACACTCATAACTGATCTAAACTCCTCTAACCAAAATACACACTGAACTCTCTGTGCTTGCACATGCGTATCCTGCTGATCTAAAGAGAATAAAGAACAAATCTCAGAGATATTCCCTGTCGATTCAGCTTACGTTTAAAAGATTACAACTAGTTTTCTACATACAGGTCATTACTTTTGGATACCTTCAGCCCGGACGCAAAGCATATGTACGACCTTTTAGTGACCATGATTATCCTAACTAAATTATATTCTTCAAAATACGTATATAAAGTTCTAAAACTAAAATATACGATCCACCGCCGTGTGACTTCCAATTTAATATACGAGATTTCACAAAATGTGAAATGGACAAAAAAGAGTAAAATACCGCCGAAAAAGTTGGAAATCGTATCGGCAAAACATTCATACCTAATAAATACGCGAAACTTCAAACTGTTCGTCGGACTAATTCGGAACGAATATATGAAATATCCATTAACATAGCTAACAAATTGTTAATATCCATTAACACAGTTACGCAAGAAATTGATAATACAGGTATATCGACAGCCATCGGCTGTGCGATTTCTACCTCCGGAACCACAGTTAAGTATATCTTCAGAGATGAGATGAATGAATTGTAGCGTGTGTGAAAAATGCCACGCCTGACCGGGATTCGAACCCGGGGCCTTCGGATGAAAGGCCGAGAGGCAACCACTCCGCCACGGAGGCCGGCTGTCCGATTTCAACTGATCGCAAAAAAACCCTACCGAAGATTACATCAAATATATTCAACAAATTTTACGAAATAAGGTAAAATAATCTCATATAATAAAATTTAAATATTAAACTCCATATTAAATAAAATAATTGCGTTTGTAACTCCCATTCTACTAAATTAAACAACATAATAAAATTACAAAAAGAAAACAAATGAAATTTGGGCTTTTTCTATAGGGTCTCCATATTTGAAGCAATCTTTTCGAATGCAGTTCTTTTTTTCTGTTTAACTTCTAGAATCACCGTTAAGGTATATCTTCAGAGGATGAAATGAATGAATTGTAGCGTGTGTGAAAAATGCCATGCCTGACCGGGATTCGTACCCGGGACCTCCAGATGAAAGGCCGAGACGTTACCACTCGCACCACGGAGGCCGGCGCGTCGAATGCAGTTTACAGAAAACAGAAAAAATTATTTATTACAATATTTTCACACAGAAAATTAATAAAAAATTGCAACATGTGAGTTACTCGTCGTATGATAGTATTAATTAAACAGAAATGCTTAAATTCTAATTTCATTAAAAATCCAGACATCGATAACATCAAGGATCTGTAAATACCAGTAAAAGCGTACGGGTAAATCATTAGTTACCTGTCGATAAACATAAAAGACAAACATTAAACAAGCAGCTTGAATTTACTTAACGAATTACAGTCGAAGACCTCAGAGTTCGATGTAGTAAAGGTTACCTACACGATCACAGGCCATCGATTCATCAATAAGAATAAAATATTAGTCTAGTGGTAATTTACGGAAGAAACGATATTGACAAATGGCAGATGTTAGATCGGGTTTTACCTGGACGAAACAGACGACTATACCCGGACGACCGAATCTGAATCCCTCTTTCAACTAAAGGCAAAACACGACCGCGAAAATATACAAAGCAGTACGAGCAATAAAAAAAAAAAACAAGCAATCAAAAAAAAAAAAATTATATACCTATACAAAGGCACTGTATTCGGTGAAGGTTCAGCTATTAACGACCCGAGTTTAAAAAAAAAATTATCAAAATAATTACCTTACAAACGAGTGTTTTTGATTTTATTCCAAATAATTATAAAATTCACTGTTAATTAAGTTAACAGGTCGCGTGCCCTTACAGAAACAGAAACTAACTAGTGAAATTAACCGTATTACTTTCACCAGTCATGTTATATATCTTTTCCGATGAATTTAAAAATAAACTGCTTCAAAATAACGGGTAGTCAAGAGCGGTCTTTATTTCATTTCGTCAACAAAATTCGTCTTTTTAAAAATTAGACATTTTTTACTTTTATTTTATCTTAATCGAATATATGGCTGTATCAAAAGCTAAAAAAACTCCTAAAAATATCTGTTAAATACATCGTTTAGTAACTTATCTTACCATCTCCCAGCTCCAATCGACAGTATTCACGTTATTTGCTGTATTTCATATAGAAGCCCTTTGGGTCAAGAAACGATAAGCTTTGGTCGATCATTTTCTTGCAAGTTACGGTACTTTGACTAAATGATGTTTCATTTTTAGCTAAAACGACTCCGTTAATTCATTAAAAAATGCGCGATCTAAGAATTCATTGCTATCATTGCAGCAACAACAAAAAACATTATTTTACAAACAGGACCAGAAACTTACATCCTTTATTCCGAATTTAATAGTTTCATTTTTACTTAATTTTCCAGCTGGAAATATATATTCTTTTATTCTCAAAATATTCATCAGTACCTTCCAAATGAGGGCTATACTTCAATTATAGCAAAGGAAATATTCTATAGTACAATTAAATAAGGAAAACAAAATTAAACAAGATTATTTCCATATTACGGAGACACAAGACTTAAACAAAAATTTCATAAATTTTAAATAGAAAAATTAGGGCAGGAACCGATCTTTTTCTGTTCTCTAATGGTGGTATTTTTGGTTAATTTAAAATTATTAAGAAAAAACGAGCAGAAGTACGGCCAATGCCGAACTTTTAAAAATTCATATCCCCGGGGTGTTCAAATGAAATGCCTATACGTATCCCGCAATAAATCGGGCACTAATTACGTCTTTTAAATTTTATTTTGCGGGCAATAGTTCCTAAACCCGGCTCGAATCAGACTCATTTCGGTAATTTAAACTAAAATTAATGTTTAGGATTACTAGGATCGATACGATACGAGGGGTATAAAGATATACGAAGTAATGAAGAAAACGAGAAACACTAATAAGAGGGGGACGTACATACATTAGAGACGGGACGTCGACGGCAATGGCGTCTACGGTGACGTTCTAACTCGATCCGATGCACGAAGACGTCCATAGGAATGATCGATGTGCTGCCGTACGAAAGGGAAGAATAAGAAAGAGAAAGTAAGGGTGGAGGCAGCTGGGAGAACGGGTAGCGAGAAGGACAGCGAATAAGGAAGAAAGGAGGAACGGGCGAGAAACGAAGAAAAACGGACAGGAGAGAGTGCGTCAACTTCTTTCTCTTTTCATAATCTGAATCTCCACATATACAAAGGCGCACGATATCGCATCGCTCGTGTTAATAATGACAAAAGCCGATTGACAACGTGAAGGCTTAACATACGATAATTTAGGGCGGTACACGGTTTCCGGGGAATGGGTCGATTAATTACTTGTAACCGTCAAAGCCTAAGATAATGTTTTTAAGCATTTCCTCGCTCCGGATAAACCGCATTATAGCGAAGCGTTCGTAATATATAGCTTCCGAGAAGAATTTTTATAAGGCGGAATAAAAATAAACCAAGTAACTGTTAATTCCAACTCGGGAATACAGAAACCTAGAGTGTAGCGCTTTAATAACATGCAAACTATCCGTTAGATAAAACCGTTTATTTAATATGATTACTATCGCAAGAAGTAGCATTCCAGCCCTATCAATAAGTTTCAAACAAAAAATTTGAAAACGTCGCGAAAACATATTACAAAAGCAATATTTTAATAAAACGAAAGATAACATTTTTAAAACGAGAATGTCACAAATCTAACGCTACGAAACCAAATCGACCGATTTATCATTGATCATTTTATAATAACGTCACACTAAACGCGCACGCAAAAAATGGCAAATACCTAATAAATAATAAATTTAAGGCTATACAGCTAAATCTTAAGTTATTACAGATTTAAAATAAAAAATACATCCAAAATTTTAAGTAACCTGTATTGTGTTAATTCATTGGATATGATTTTCTAATGTAGTTAGAAGATTAGTTTCTAAGCAGTTAGAATTTTTTATAATAAAATTGCAGAAACCTATAACGGAATTTTAAATATACTTCATATAGCAATAGGCGGGAAAGTAAAAATGCTAATGGACGAAAGAAGAAAATTCAATTAAAAGATAATACTTTGTAATAAATACAAATTAAGATGCAATGATCCCGTACCGTAGCCAGAGGTATTTCAGGCAAGCATGATGAAATATCTAGCACACAATTAAATATTTTATACTAAATTAATAAATTCTAGAGAAATTCAGGACACCTACAAATATTGATGAGTATATTTCGCTGTTGTTACGGATAAAATTTCATGATGAACAAATTATTGTTTAAGACAGTAAAAGCTGGATGGACACAGATGTAGATATACAGATATTCTGTACAATCATGCTTACATATTAGCACACTGAAAGACAATATGAATCAATAATACAATTAAAAAAAACATACATTTTCCTACAGATTTTAGATCAGACTACGACCTCAATGCTGATCGGGAGGAACAGGCCATTATATTTCTCACTGTTCTTGACAAATATATCGCATTACAGTTAAAAGAATGTTCCTACAAAAGGATTAAGGTTCTTTTTTTAATTACCAAATAATATAAAATCACTCTCGGAAAAACTTATCTTCAATTATATCACCGCATTTTGCGATGGGAGTCGCCGCGTATTATCATAAAATTATCTTTTACAACTGTGTACCTAAAAACACTATATTTTTACTAACATTAACAGCCGTGTAATTAAATTAAGAAGCAGCTAAATAAATAATCCTGAATTAAACTGTATATTAAGATGTTTGTTGAGCAATTTAACAAATCATGGTATTGGAAAATGGTCCGCAGAGAAATATTTCAAAATATCATAAGGTTTAAGTCTGCAGGAGATACAAGTATGTTTCACCTTATCTTAGAACTAACCAAATTCTGTGCAACTATTATTTGATTGTTACATGCAAGCTATTAATAATTTCTAACCGTATTTAAGAAAAAGTGGGGGAGGGGGTCTGTAATGAGAAAATTACTGGCGATTAACAAAAATGAAAAACCATAATTTTATAATAACCGAAAATAAAAAAGAGCTTAATATTTAAAATTTTTAAAAATTACATTACAAACAAAATTTAAAAAAAATATAGCGTCGTACAGGGACCCAAAAAACATAACATCAAATGTATATAGAAAAATCTGAAACTTGGCCAACATAATTCAAAACATTGGTCACACAAAATTCAGAAATAAATTGAAATCGGTATTAATTCATATTAACAGAGCACAAGCAGTCTGGTAAATGTATAAAGCACTTCTACCAAAAAAACTAACCACAACTAAAATACACAATACGAAAAATTCAACGCTCAAATTGAAAAGATTACGAGAGGTTTGATAAATTAAAAAAACTTATTATGTTATACAAACGCTAAAAAAAAAATTACAAACCACAAACGCATTTAAACAAATTAAACCGTAAAAATTAAAACAACCGCTGAAATAAAGTAAAATATGAATCGAGCTAAGAATATTACCTTGATTACTAACAATGAAATATCTTTTTGATTCTTAAGCGGTCTCCTTACACATTGCGAAACGTGTTATTGGTTTTTATTAAGCGAACACGTAAAAAGTATACTAATAAACAATTTTTTCAGACTAAAACACGAAATATTAACACACTTCCCTGAACATAAACCTCTACCAGACAGCAGCTCTAGAAGTAGACGAATTTAAATTAAGTGCATAACAATTTAAAGTATCTGTTTTTTACTTTCTTCTAATTCGTCTAAGTATTGTAATCACGAAAAATTTCGGTTTTCAGATTTCCATTGGAAATATCCGTTTTGACCATCCCTGAATTCATTTTGACTAGTTTCGGAGTGTCGTTTGGACGTACATAAATCGCGTAACTCAAATACTATTAACAGTAAAATATTGAAATTTTGGATTTAAGACTGTTGTAACATCTAGTTGTACACCTTCCCTTCTGACTGCAATCGACTGTACCAAAAAGTGCCCTAAATCCAAAAATATTTGCATTTTGGACTTTTTTTTTTTTTTTAACTGCAGTAATAAGCACACACTGAAAGACGATATATAACTGGTACTTATTTTCATTGGTTTTAGAATAATAGTCAAACAAAATTTTAATTAATGTAATAGTTGGATCTTACAAGGGTCATTCGTTTCGAATTCATCTTCATTTTCTTTTCTTTTTTTTTTATTTAAATATATTGATTTATTAATAATTATTTATCTCCGATTGTAAAAAAATGTTTCCGATAAATAATAATTCAATAATAATATATATATATATGAAAAATATCAAACGAGATAAAATTTTACGTACTTTTCATTTTTTAAAGTATTTATACATAATTTAATAGACGTACAAGGAAGTCATGTGTTATCCGCAACAGATTTCTTTTCTCATATTAAATCTGGAGGCTGATGCCGAGTTTTAACCACAACTTACTGGATGGAACGCAGAGAGACTACAACTTCGTTGTGAAGTCAGCAGAATGCTATCATACTTCATTATCAACAGTTTAAGAAAGGTTTATTTTTATTATTACGTATTAACAGAACAAATAATTAAAAAAACTACTACCTTAAGAATTACCATTTCGTAGACATCATGGATGATAAGAATTAATAATTTACTGCACTGTTAAAAACATAAAAATTGAAACCATAATAAACCATACACAACCAACCAGGTTGGTCTAGCGGTGAACTCGACAACATAAATCAGCTGATTCCGAAGTAAAGTTCTAAGGCTCAAATTCCGATAAAAGTAGCTAGCTGCTTTTATACGGATTTGGATATTACATCGTGAATATCGGTATTCTTTGGTGATTTGCTGTTCACAAATTATAGTATCAGTAAACAAGCCGGCCCGGATTCGAATCCCGGTCAGCCATAGCATTTTTCACACACGCTACAATTCATTCATCTCATCCTCTGAAGATATACCTTAACGGTGATTCCGGAGGTTAAAAAAAAAAAAAAAATATATATATATATATATATATATCGGTAAACATCAGTAATTTTAGTTGGCGAAACAGAAGAGGATTTTAGAAGGTTAACGTTCTATAAAAATAAGGATGAATGATTTCCATAAGCAGAACATGTAAAGATACCTAAGATGCACAAAATACAATGTGAAGTCAGTTTTTTACTCGCTCTAACGCACTTTTTTTCATCTACTACATCAAAAGACAATCGAAAACTTATACTCACGACGAATCCGTCTACTTATTACGATCCCATCGAGTAAAAACACAAATAAAGTGGAAAATAACTTATGAAAAGTGGAAAATAAACTTTATGAAAAGCGTGATAAAAATTACAGAGAAAAAATAATTAATAAAATCATTTTTTATTTTCATTTAGGACCAAAGTTTAAACAAACATACAAGGTCTGTTAAAAAAATAACCTAACATTTTTAATTACGAGCCAACGGAGACATTTAGTAACGTGTGGTTGCCAGCCATGTTCCGCATAACCACCCTGTAACCAGACGTTATTAGGTTGTTGATATCTCGTTTTAGTTTTCGTATTATTACTATTTGAATGCAACATTTTTAAGTGCGAGTAGCAGTTTTTGTAAGTGCGATTTTCTGGAGCAACGGTAAAACGTAAAATTTTGAGGAAAAACTTTCACAGAAACGATTAAACTTTTGAAACAACCATCGGAGATGATGCTCTGTGTCGTAAAAAATGTTACGAATGGTTTTCCTGTTTCATAAGTGGTCATAGTGGTCAGTCAATTGAGCTGACTAATTTAATATAGGATGTCCCAAAATTAACGCAACATTTGAATTTGCCGCCATTTTTGCAGTAAATTGTTGGCAACCCTGAAAAAAGGACAATTTGACAGCTGAGAGTTTAGGGTTAGTAAAAATGGAGCGTTATACGATACAACAACGTGTTTTCATTATTGAACAATATTTCAAAAGTAATGAAAAGTTTGGCGGCCGCAGTTCAAACTTTTCGTACAAAATATGTCAAAATAGTGTTGTAACCTCGTCAACTGTGAAAATTAATTGAATAATTCAGGGAAACTGGATCAGTTGGAGACATTAAACACACCGATCGTCCAAAAACAAGCCGTTCAAATGTTAATATCGAAGCAGTGCGTGAAAGTGTTTGTGAAAACCCACGACATCAATTCGGCGTCGTGGACAAGAATTGCAAATTTCAAGAAGCTATCTACAGCGTATACTCACAAAAGATCTGTGTATCCATGCTTACAAAATTCAATTAACACAACTGATGCCTAATGACTATTGATAGCGAAGAGAGTTCGTGGAATGGATTATTGAACATCAACAAGTGGATGCCGATTTTTCGAGCAAAATCATCCTAAACGATGAAGCACATTTTCACCTTATGGCTTTGTTAATCGCAAAATTGCCGTGTTTGGAGTTCGGAAAACCCACATCTAACTGTCGAACAACAGATACACCCAGAACGTGTCACTGTTTGGTGCGGATTTTGGGCTGGAGGTATCATTGGACCATACTTTTTTGAAAATGAGGCTGGTGAAGCAGTAACTGTTACTGGTGCTCGATATAGCGACATGATAACACAGTTCTTTCTGCCGAAATTGGATGCTACTGATGTGGCCAATATGTGGTTTCAATAAGACGGTGCCACATGCCAAACAGCCCCTGAAACAATTCATTTACTGCACGACACATTTCCTGGTCATGTACTCTCCCATTTCGGTGATCAGAATTGGCCCCCTAGATCGTGATTTAACCCCATTAGATTTCTTCTTAAGGGGTTATTTGAAGTCAAAGGTCTATGTCAACAAGCCCACAACCACCCGTGCACTGAAAGATGAAATTAAACGCTGCATCAACGAAATTCAGCCACAATTATGCAGAAATGTCATGAAAAATTTCGAC
>JAAAKQ030284915.1:0-10399 GCA_010016005.3 Zanna intricata | reverse complement strand
TATTATTTTTTGTAATATAATAATAAGAAAACTTAATTATTACAAATGAAAATTTAGACTGATTTACAAAATTAAAGGAAAATTATTGCCTCGGGTCATATTGACCCGAACAGTACATGTGTATAGTAAATGGGAACAGAACAGCAGGGTTAAGTTAATTTGGAGACAAATCAAAATTAGCAAAGCATCAGAAAATACTACTTTCAAAATATCTGATGTTAAAAATCTATGCTTAAAAGCCATCTACCGTACGGGCCAGCAGGAATGCAAAAACTGTATAAAACATGTAATGGATACTATTGAACCAAATTATTGGGAATTGAATAATATAATAGAAAACAAAATTGTACCTGTCATTATAACAAATTTCTTGCAGTCAAATGACAAAAACTGAATTGAATTTATTATTTAATATCATATAATCTAAAATATTAGTGAACTTTTACTGCTTGTGGACGATTGGGATATCAGATGTGCTGAACAAGGTAAAAAATATTTATTAATCATTTAAAATGTCGTAAATTATTTAAATTTGAAATGTATGTACTTTTTGTAAAATTTAGTAGCGCATGGTTACTGAATATTAATATTGCATAGTTTCTTTTATATGCATCAGGATTTGTAGAGATGCTTGTGAATTGGCCACCAGTGCATTCATACCATATTCTGTTTACTTGAACCTGTATAAATTCACTGAATTAGATGTAATTTATATTTATGTATTTATAAAACTATGTATTTATATATGTATATATTTATCTATAAAACTATATATTTATGTATTTATAAAACAAACTACTTATGTATTTATTTTCCCATTTTGTACTTTGAGATTTTATTGATTAAGCTGACGATGGTTGAAGGGATCAAACTTGAGACAGTTAAAAATTATTGTATTAGACTAAACAAAGAAGAGTATTATAGATTTTTGTGTAATAAATATTACTTTAAGCTAGAGAATACAAACTGATGGTGGGCTCAGCCTATCGAATAACTGATAATCTTGAACTCCTCTACAGTTAGGAAATGTGCGATGGCCTATTAATAGTTGTAGTTCAAGGAGATGCTTATATGTTTATAAATAAGCAGGTATTTCTTCTTTTCTTACTTAAGAATTTGAGTTCACATCAGACATTACTAATACTGTAGTAGATTAGTAGAACATTAGCTATTTCTACTTCACCCCTCAATTTGATATTAGTCAACCTGCACACAAGGAATTTTTGCCTCATATTATTAGTACTACAACTGACTAGATTTCTTTTTAGTCATAGCAGGCAGTTGCTCAAGATTTTTTTTTCCTTGGATGAAAGATCATCCAGATGTTACCATTCTGCCATAGATATGTGCTTCTTTGTAATGTGTGAATTATGTATACATAATATTTATTATGAAATAGTTTTCTGTAATTCTTCGGTAATAAAAGTAATACTATTATTAAGTAATTATTTTGTTACTTAAAGACTGATGTTTCTTTACATATGGCTGTTTGAAGGTTGGATGTCAAGAAGACAACCTGTAGTTTTAACTACATGATTGAATAACAATGAGTTATCTTGAATCAGTTAATAATATAATTTAATTCAATGTTTAGATAGTTAGGTACTTTTAAATATAAAATGTTATTAAAATTATATTAATATTCAGAATTTGTTTTCAGATTTAAAGAGATGATTCCAGTGGTATTTACAGCTCATAACAAGATAAAAGTGAGTGCAAATAGTAATTAGGTGTGTTAGTTACAAAACATGAGCATTAAAACATGATTTATTAATTAGCTTGTCTTATTTTCTGCAATAACTTAAAAACGATTATGATTCTTTATAAACTGATTTTAATTACATTATTTTTACATTATTGATTCTAGTCTTTAAGTAAGGTTTTTATACTTTTTAATAAATATATTTTTAATTTTTAATTTGAAGACCTCTTTTTTTTAAATAAAATTCATTTTACACGATTAATTCCTCTCTTTGTGCAACGGGTAATTATAAAAAAAGCAACATAACTGGAGAGGTAGATCTGGATGCTTGTATCAAATTAATCAAAATATAACAATCAAGTCTGATTTAACATTTTCTAAAAAAATTTAAATTTAAAAAATTATAAAAATGCATGATACATTCAATAATAATTGTGGACTTTTAATCAGTTATATCTGATAATTAGGCTTCAAACTGTACAACAATCATCATCAGAAAGCTGAGTGGAAGATCAGTAGCTGCTAGAAAGTCTCAATGTTCAGAAAATTTTGAGGAAATTTAAACCATGAGATCTATGTCCGCCAGTGAAAATGTGTAGCATTTTCAACATTTACAGATGTATACATTTCAACATTTGTTAAATCGAATAGATTCAGTTATATGATGTTTTATAGCAGGAGAGTATATTTTAAGAGTTTTGTCTTTATTCAAACAAAAATAGTAACGCTTCTATTTTGCAAACATGCTATTTATTAATTTTTTTTTTTTAAATATATTTTTGAAAACAGTGAATAAAATCTGTTTAAGAAAAACTTTTTTGAAGCAGAAATCACTCTTACTTATTAGATGACTTCTCTCCTGTTGCTTTGACAGATTTTCAACACGTGCATATAGATCAAACATTTTGAAGTCTAAATATCAATTACTAAATAAGGAAAATAGTACTAAAAATATTTTTAAGACAATTGATTTATTCAAGAAATTAATTTATCATTAAATAGCAAAAAAAAAAAAAATCAAAAATAATCCAGATTGTCAGAAAAGCTGTTAACAAAATAAAACTCAGGTAATGTTAATCAAAACCTGAATCCACAAATAAAATTGTGATTATTTTCTATAGAAAATATCTTAATAGATTCAACACATAATTGATGATAATCACAGAGTACAAAAAGCCTCCATTTAATATTATCAAGGAAATAGTTATTTGAAAGGATTATCTTTTTTTTAAATTAATTTTGGAAGTGCTACTTAAAATGTCACAACAAATGTTGAAAGTATTCACCATGTATCTCAATACAAGCAGGCCTTTTTCATACTGCTTTAAACATTTATTTTTGTCTAAGCGAAATTTTAGATTTATTCAATTCATTATGTGTAAGAAAGGATTTATTAGAATAAACATTTTCTTTTAAAGCTATCACAAGTGAATGGCTAGAGATAAAAGTGGCAATAATCAAAATTTGTTTTAAATTAGCATTGTTGATTTTGTTATATGAGCTACTGTTCTACATTGCAAGCAGTAGTTGCATTCATTAGATCCTACTTATGGTCTAAATTTTTACAATTACACTCAAGATGTTAATATTTATGAGAAAAAACTAGGTTCAATAATTCTTATAGCTAACATCAGTTTTCACAGTTGAAGTGTAGCTGCTCATACAAGTGCAGATTCTTAACTTGCATTAAAACTACTGTTCGTGTATCTACTGAGATAGAATTGTATGTTATTAATAAAATAAACTTTATAGTCGTGTCATTTTAACAAATTTTATTTAAAACAGTTCTTACAAGTTGAAAGATGTCTTTCAGCCCTCAAGACTATTTTCATTCTTGATTCTCAAAAAAAAGTATAATAAAGAACTTAAAATAGTAATTATTAATGCAATAAATGTAAAAAGGCAAAAGAAAACTGTCCCATCATATAATCAAATGTAGATCTTTCATTTGTATAATATTTTAATCATCATAAAGATGGTTTAAAGGGAATTGCTGAAAGATATTCTCATAGAAAGTGTAATTACTATCCATCTGAAATTTTGAGTGCCCATCCACAGCACATTATAAATACTCATAGGAGTCTTTTTACCTTTTCTCATCATTTTAATCAATAAAATGACATTTCAGTTTTTGTACATAATGATAAAGTTGCTTATAAAATTGAATTTTAATTCTACCTCACTTAGGCCATAAAATATATGTCCTAATTTTAAATCAGGGTGGAGTAAGATGTCCAAGCTTAATCCACCATAACCATTGAAGGGTGGTTTAAAGGATAAACTTGAGATTTCTTCACAAAATTGTAGAATAATCACTTGAGAAGTTTCTGTCAAAATATTTACATAAAGAAAATTACAAAAAAAGTAGTTATTAGTGAATAAAACTTTTATCCCTGTGATCATGCTTAGGGATGACTTTAAAAATATTCCTAAACTTGGATTAAATATTCCGGTCCTAATAAGTGAAGAAAAATTATTTTTCGGCAGTAGTTTACTACCTCAAAAGTATTGCTGTCAGGTTTCAAGTTTCTGCCAAACATCACCTCTTTGAGAATATCTTTCTGATTGCCTTCATGATAAATGTGTCCATAATCTATTGTCTTGGATTTTATTGTATCCAGAAAGATGAAATCGTGGTTAATCTGAACATATATATTTTATAAAGTTCATGGATTAAAAAAGAATATTCTACCATTACCCAAAATTAAATTAAATATTTTAATACTCTTATGTTGGTTCATATATAAAAAATATTATCTATACAGCCTGCATCATGAAGTTGTCTTGGAACTTCCGCAAACTATTCTATTTGTGAAAATAATAGAAAAAGTTTGTATAAACATATACTTTAAAATTTGTTTGCGAATTGTTTAACAAAGCAAGTAAAATTTTTCTATTCCCTTAACATAAAATAAATACATGTTTAAAATGATTTATTAAAATATTATTTTTTAATAAATGAAGAGATAAAAAAAAAATTATTTTACTTTCTATTAATTAAATGTTTAATAATGTAATATTTCCAGTAAAAGTAAACCAGTTTTACTGCTACCGGTTGAAATTATTAGAAAAATCTGGTTGGTAAAGACTACTAGACAGAATTCAACTTCCTTTCAATTTTGGACCCATTTTTATTGGGTGTTGTTACAATCTTTCTTTTACTTTTTTTGTCAAATTATTTATTCTGTATAGTTCTTTCCAAATTTGTCAGTTTTTTGATTTACTATATTAAATAACTTAATTTTCAAAATTCTGCCATTTTTATAACCCTTATTTTTTATTTTATACCAACCCTCTACTATAATTATATTATATAAGAAATGTTTTTTTTATCATGAAAGGCTATGCATTGTCAAAATGATGTATTTGGTGAGTGATTTCCCGATGAAGAACCAGTTTATTTTTTACAGACAGTAAAGCGCAGTAAGTTATTTGGTAATTAATAAAGTTTTGCTACTTGAAACTAAAGAGAAAAGTGATGCTACATCTTGTGTAGCTGAAGGAGTATTTTTCGATATGTGTTTAATTTTCCTGGGGCTATATCCTCTATGGTCTCTGAATCTCTCCCCACAACTTTTTTACTTATGGAATCATCTGAAAAGCGTTGTATTCTAATACAATATGTGCACTTTTGATCAGTTGTAAGAAAATGATGACAGAATCTTAGGATATTATGTATGACCCTCTAACATCCACCTGGGATTGTTATTGCTCCACTATCATCAGTTACCCCCAGTGATGGGTAAATTCTCAGAAATTAATTATTTTTAGAGGAAATTTTTATTTCACATCCTCTCCTTTCTTTAAAGAATACCCAATAATAAAATACAGATACATAAGCTTATTTTTACCAGCGAGTGCTCCTGCTGCTAAATCATAAAGGACATATTTGTACTAGTCTAAATATAATGAAAGCAGGTGTTTTAGTCTCTAATACTCGTATTTAAAATTATAAAAATCATTTAAAGATGTAGAAATTGCTTTAATAAGTATAATTGCTACAGCATTTTAACAGTAATTAAAAAATTCACTGTTCACTATCACTACTTTCTTGTCTTCATCATTTTCATCCTCTCCACTTTTTTGAGGAAGTGGCCATTGCAATGCAGTGGCTTTTGAAGTCCCCTGAGAAACACAACTTTGTGAAGATAACTGTAGTCTATAAAAGTAATTTACCCAACTCTTAACATTGTTAAACAGTTTTTTATTATTTATAAATCTGAGACGACTGAAACTCCCATTAGTTCTGATAGGAAGCTGTTTGGTAAAAAACTAATAAAATCTTTTTCTAAGTTCTTTGTGAATTTGTGCATTTGTCATCTTCAAAAAAAAAAAAAATTGATCATCATCTGAAAACATTAGTATTACCTCTATGGTGTTTTAGTAGGTCCTCAATGTCTTTATTCACAATCAGTTCAATATTTTGAACATTGTATGATTGTACTTTGTATCTACAAAGGTAAAGATAGGGACTTCTTTGCTGGTTGTGTGAATGAAGGCCTGAATTATTGCAATTCCTTCCATAGCTGATACTAAAAAACCCTAATCCTGCTCTAGTATCCTATTATATTTTCTTTCACCTGAAATAAATAAATTTTCAATAGTAAAGTGACAGCCTTACAGCACTTCACATTTGCAACAAATGATATTAATTTGATCCCAAAAACTTTGTACTTTAGCAAAAATATTAGCTTCCTTATTTATTATGTGAATTTACTTGAAGGTAAGAATACATATGGATTTAACAATAATCTGTTGAATTTTCCCTACATAGAGTCAAAATAATTAATGATGAGCTGGTGAGTGAATAGAGGTTGAGAACTTCTGCTTTTTGATGTAGATGAAGTGGTGTCCTTTGCTCCTTGAGTTCCTAATCATCCACAACTTTCTCACTGAGTATAGGCAATTTTAAATGTGTATTAATTTTATGTAAAAATTGTTGTTTGGCATCCGCTAGCATTTTAAAACATTTTATCAAATGATTGGTTTTCTCAAAGCATTCTTCTAGAGGTGCATCTGACCATTGTACATTAAAAGATAACACAATAATTTAGCACATTGTGTACCATAAATTTTATTGAATATGTAATAAATTACTGATGTGTAATGTTTGTTAAATTTGTATTTTTGTTGAAAATGCCATAAAACAGATAAAAAAAAATTGTATATACAATTATAGAAATATAATTTAAACCACAATCTTTAAGAATTAACCTTTATGGCAGTTGACCAACTTCAACTAAAAATTAAGGAACGCTCACTATGTCTGTGCCTTGTCCTATATTGTTGCAAAAT
Source organism: Zanna intricata (assembly GCA_010016005.3). Taxonomy (NCBI): domain Eukaryota; kingdom Metazoa; phylum Arthropoda; class Insecta; order Hemiptera; family Fulgoridae; genus Zanna; species Zanna intricata. The sequence continues at coordinate 3,402 of JAAAKQ030284915.1, read as the reverse complement.
TAACCATTAATAATAATGCATGAAGTTCTTATCCATAAGGAGTTACTTCTCTTCCTATTTTTAAACCAGCTTCAAAAAATGTAGAGCAAAGAATTGTTGAGTGCAGATTTAAAAACAAAGTCATTTAAACAAAAATTTATCATGCAAGAAGTTGAACATCCAAGTTATGATAATAAGGCAGTGCTAATCAGTGAAGAAACTAATGCAGTGTTTTTATGATGATTGCTGTTCCTTTTTGAGAGCAGCAATATTTATTGATAAAAATGTATGAAATAATTAATGAAAGACTGAACTGGTTAATAGTAACGTTTAACTAGTACAATGATGTAAGAGGTTGGTGTTTAATAACCTTGGTTGTAATAACCTCTGGAACCACCATTAAGGTATATCTTCAGAGGATGAGATGAATGAATTGTAGCGGTGTGTGAAAAATGCCATGCCTACCGGAATTCAAACCCGGGACCTCTGGATGAAAAGCCAAGATGCCACTTGCGCCTGGAGGCCGGCAGGAATGGTCGACCTGAGATTATACAAGACTACACTTCATTCACACTCATACAGATCATCCTTATTCATCCTCTGAATACCTTATGGTAGTTCCGGAGGCTAAACAGAAAAAAGAGAGTTGCATGCTTTGGACAATAAGGCTTACTCACAAGTACAAAACAAGATGATATCTCAATTAGTTACTATTCTTATAATTATTAGTCTTATAAATGACTGAAAACAATAATCATACTCTATTTCCAGTGTATTACATTTTCAATCTTTGTCACTTCTCTTTTATTCATTTGTGAGGATGGTCAGGGTCATATTTTTTATGATAGATAGGAATTAAATGTTATTAGTAAAAAAACTACGCAAGTGTACATGAATCAAATGAATTTATTTAAATGAAAATTAATGCATGTCTAATCTAAAAATAAATCCCTTTTTTGAGGAAATAATTTTTTTTGGGAATATTCTCATAATTAAATGGGGCACATTTCTGTTATGCCTATTCACATGAACTGTAAATAACTTATCTTCATTTGTAAATATTATTGAATTAGAAAAAAAGTCTAAGGTTTTTTTAAAAATAATAACTCTATTTTTTGTATATTATTAATCACAAAACTCAGCATTATGATTAATGTCTTCTGAACGTTTTGCCCAAGGTATAGATTATAAGAGTGAAAATTGTTTTTAAGAATTTTGTTTCCTGAAAAAAAAACTAATATCTTGTTGACAGTATTCCAAATTACTGAATGAGGATCCTTAACAAATGTCTGCAAAATATCTAATTATTTTGCATCATTAGTGGGGGTCTTTGGTCTCCTGAAAATTCTTGTTAGTGGAGTGTTTTCTGGTTTCCTAACAATTACTATTAGTGGGAGTTTTTGGTCTCCTAAAAATTCCCATAATGAAAAGATTATTTCTTACAGCACTAGTTTCTACAAATCTTTATACCATTATGGATTTAATTATTGGTTTTCTAATGTGAAATAGATCATATCCCTCTTCTAAATGCCATAAATCTTCAATAGTTATTTTTTCGGTTATACTTAAAAGATAGAGTATTATTTAATAAAACTAAATAAATGAATAAAAATAATAATAAAACTTGTATTAGAGGACAAACATTTGAACCATTACAAGTTAATTCTCAAATACATTAATAAATTTAGAGACAAATACATACTGTATTTGTATATAGAAGTAAGAAGTAAAATGAGAATTTATAACTTGCATTGTTATAAAGTACAACTCATTTGCTACACTAATTTTTTCCATGATTTATACATTGTTATCTTAAACTAGTAAACGATAAGCAATACCCCCCCCCACCCAAATAGCATAATGATATGTGTGATATATAATGAGGTATAGTCTTGCACAGACTCAGGCCAGTCATTCCTTAGACATGTGGTTAATTCAGTCACAACCATCAAAGTACACCAGTATCCAATATATATATATAAAATTGTAATATTTTTTTAAATTTCAAAATTTAGTATATTAAGTAGAACTGAAAACATTTCAACTAAATTTTAAAATTAAATACTGTTATAAAAGTAAATATAAGTTAACCTACTCATTTAATTTGTCATAGTGTTACAAATTATTAGTTATTGTATACTATTGTTATTTACGATTGTGAAGGCTGTTATTTTCTGAATTATTATACCAATGTAAACTGTTGAAATTCTTTCACTGGATTTAATTTAATACAAAATGAAAAAGCAACTGTAGGAAGTTCACTTTTTATTACTACTGCAATTTTTTAATTTTCACACTTTGCTTATAACTTGAAAACAAAAGCATTTATCAAGAAATTATTTTCACTCTCATTTTTCTTCTATAATTTTACATCAAAAACATTTATTATATGCTCACTACCTGCTTTCAAAAAAGAAGTCATTAGATTCAAGGTGTTATGTAATTCCCATACTTTAATATCAGTTTATATTTATAGTCTATAGGTTCTAAGAAATATATATGTATAAGAACTTTGCTCATTTTTTACATGAATGATCCTTTGTATATTTGTGCTATTTATGAGTCCAGAGCCACTCTGACTGCAACTTCCCTAATCCTAACTATTTTTATTACAATATATTGTAATTCAGATCGGCTTATTTGGCTATACTGAAGCAACATTAGAGATACTAATTCCTCGTCCCACTTCAATGATACGGGATTGCTGAACATTGCTGCTGTGCTCATCATTTTATAGTCTATAGGTTATAAGAAATATATATGTACAAGAACTTGGCTCATTTTTTACATGAATGATCTCATGTGTTTGTACTGAAACAATTTATGAATGCAGAGCTACTCTCTGACTGCAATTTTCCTAATCCTACCTTTTTTGATTACAATATATTGTAAGTCAGGCTGGCTCATTTGGTTTTACCTATGCAAAAGGGTTTTCTACAGACACATATTCTTCCTCCCACTTCAATGGTATGGGGATGGCTGAATGTTGCTGCTATGCTAGCCATTGCAATGTGGGTCGATGCAATGCCTGAGCACCTGCGCTTTGTGCACTTTATAGTTTATAAACTAGTGTGTAATATTTATGAAAAAGGGGAAGTTATGTCAGACTTCAAAATGAGTGTTATGACAATAACAGACTTCAAAATGAGTGTTATTGTCATGATTCCAAAGAAAGTAGGAGCAAATAAATGAAGAATAAAAAACAATTAGCTTAACTACTTATGCGTCAAAAATCTAGGATTCTGTATAGAAGAAATGAGAGGAGTGGAAGAAGAGTAGAAGAAGACCAATTTGGTTTCAGGAAAAGTATAGGAACAAGAGAAGCAATTTTAGCACTCAGATTAAAAATAGAAGGAAGATTAAAGAAAAACAAACCGACATACATGGCATTTATAGATTTAGAAAAGGCATTTGATAACGTAG
>JAAAKQ030284904.1:0-10399 GCA_010016005.3 Zanna intricata | reverse complement strand
GCCATGCCTGGCCGGGATTCGAACCCGGGACCTCCGGATGAAAAGCCGAGACGCTACCACTCGGCTACGGAGGCCGGAAATATTAATTATCAATGCGCATTCATCTCCGTTATATTAAATTTAAATTTTATTAGAGAATTAAAATACACCCCCAGGCCAGCTAAAAGAAGTATTAACTTCTATCGCTCACTCCCGCGACTGACCATTTTTTTTTATTTTTAAGGCTTACTTTTATTAATGAGTTAAATAGGGAATAATTTCATATAGAGAAGCTACTTTAAACAGAATCAACTGTTTTTTTAATTAATTTTACCTGTAATTTAATTTAAAATTTAGTATTGTTGATATACCAATGTTTACTTTTTTATTTTACATCCTAAATGTTATAGATGCTTAAATAAATAAATAATATTTAAAAATGTGAGTTATTCAGGTGTTGAAGTAATTTTATTTAAAAATTTATTTCGCTTGGTTTGTAATTATTTATTCATCAGTTTAGTTTCAGAAGTATAGGCGGCTGAAGTTTGTTATTTTTTAATTAAACAAAAAGAATTTTAAAAATATTTAACAACTGGGCTCGTTAGAGATGTAATTTCTCAGTAAAAAAAACTACCACCATTAGCAACCACTCTACATAAAAAGAATTGTCTCCAGGTAGGTATAAATCTAACTGCAAAGTTAAAAAAAAAAAAAAAAAAAAATATTAATTCTTACTGGCAATTAAAAAATTTTAATTTTTTATAACATTTTTTTTTTTTTTTTTTTATAAGATCTAAATTTAATTTTTTATTTAGATTTTAATAACAAACTTTTGATGGAAGAAACTGAAACAGAGATATTAGGATATTTTGAAACTGTTGTCTAAATATCTAAAACGGAAGTCGCTTGGATATCTAGTATGTCAATGGGCACAATAACCATAGTGCTCCTGAAAACCAAACACCGACGCATAACGCCTGCTGTATATCATAAAATGGTGGTTGGAGGTAAAGATAAAAGACTGAATTTTGCAAATGGTAGCTTAAAAGACTATATATTAACTTATTTTCTATGAAGTATCATCTGAATGAAGGAGTCCAATTTTTTTACCAATAGAATATTTAATAGTAAACAATGCTTGTTGATCAACATAAACACTTAAGTTACCAATAGGAATAAAAAAAAAGACTATCTTTCATTCCGAACATAATATCCAATTATAACCATTTGATCTTCATATTAATAGGCCTAATTAAAATTTATTTAAAAGATCTTTAAGTTACCTGGATGGCGAATAACTAAAATTTGTTTACGCCATCAGTACAACTAAAAGATTCCACTTCAGTAGTAATTGCCTCCAGATAAAAACAACATGGAATGTTATATCGAATATTCATTGAGTTATAAGGCTTGCAGTTTTTAAAATAGAAAGTATTCTCTCAGAGATGACTCTGTATTATGAGAACTGAAACTACATAAGTTGAAATTTAGATAAAAAAGGTAATAGTGGATTTAATTTCAGTGATAATTGATAAAAATATTTAACCTAAATGTTTTTTGAATATATTTATCCAGAAATGAAAATAAAATTTCATTAATTTTTCTTTTGGACTATTTTCATTAGTTAAGGTTAGACTTAACCACTGAAAGACTCGTAGTAAATAACCAATGAAAGGACATAACTCTGTATTTTATTTGAATTTTTTATAATATATGTTAGGTTATACCTATTAAAGGGAAATAATTCTAAGTGCTACAAAGGATTCAACGAGAACCATACATCACAACTGGAATAGTAAAACACTTGTATATAAGAGTAAATATCGTTCATTATCTACGTACTTTCATAATGGTTAATCTCCTTGATGTAAAATTTAAATTTAAGTGTTTCATTAGTGTGCTACAAAATTTTAACTAGATCCATTCTATAATGCACAGATTAATTAATTACAGAAAAAATTGGATTAGAAGTCATATATTAACTACTTCAACTATAATATTCACGGTTATCAACGACCGTTTTATCAGTATAAACGTAAAGAAAAAGTACTATAATCGTGAATAAATTTTAAGGTTTTATTTTGTATTACTCCTATTTAATCATTGCTAAATTCATTTACTCTAAATTTCAAAAAATATATTAGTGTTTGGTTATATAATGGTGCAAATTTTTATACCTAAGAAACTTTTAGGACCTGTCACTGTTTGATTGTGAGTGATATAGATGGATTTACATAGAATAATATGCTGTTATCCAAATACAAAGGGGAATTGTTAAAGTCTAAGAGCAAAATATATTATGCCTGTATTATTTAGGAAATACTACTACTGTTTATTTAGAGTATAAAATATTTTCAAAATTCACCTTTCCAGTAATAATCCATCATAGAATCAGATTTACTAATCAAATCAATTTCATGCTACAAAATATTAAAGTATGAATATTACAAGTTTATAAATTCACTAATAGCTAACACTACTAACTCTAATAAAATAAAAATTAAAAATAATCTCTTCATTAATACACATTTAATGCAAGTAATTAGGTAAAAAAACTAATAATAAATATTAAAAATACTTATTAAAAACATAAATTTTGAGAGAAATATTTTTATGAAAAAAATACGATTCAGGTTAGAATTAGTATTTCCTTTTCAAAGATATTTTGATAAAAAAAAATGTTCATTTTATCACTGAATATATTAACAGATAACAGTTATAATGAAGTTGAACTTTGATGCTAATAAAAGTACCGAGTAAAGTAAATGTGGTTTCTTATTGTATTACCACCTCTGGAATTTTCAGACAAATCCAGTGAACCAGACAAATCCAGTGATTAGGTAAGGTTAATAGTTCAAGAACCTTGCACTAGTTCTTAGGTGGAATTTCAATTTTTAGAGGAAAATAATATTTCAACATATAATATAAGTTTATCAAGCAGATCTTTATTGACTAGTAATATTTATCTGCCAGTAAGGAAAGAATGACCTGAGCTGATAAGTAATTATTGGAAAGTTAGGCACCCGTCGCTGAACGATTTCTTTATCCCTTATTTTGGGTTCTGTTAGTAGGTTGCCATCCTGAGATTTTCGGTTTCTATAAATCCTATACATCCTTGATTTGTTGGGAAGGATGTTTGAAGATCACTAGGGAGCCTCTATAACCTTTCCAAAGATTGCGCAATAAACCTATTTACAAGGAGTATAAGTTGAGGAATTATCTTTTGGTTTTTCGTAATGAATTAATTCATTACATAAATACGCAAGTTTATGCATAGGATACGAAAATAGAAATTTTGTAGTGTAAGAAAAATCCCACGCCTAATCGTGATTCGAAGCCAGAACCACCAGATGAAAGATTGAGGAATTCTTGTGGCTCTGCTCTTGCAAGAACTTGAATTCTTTACTGAGTAAAGATGTAATGGATGTTCAATCAGTAATACTCAAATTGTGTGAGGAATAACGAAAATAAAATAATTTGACAGTTATTACTCGTATGTATAACCATCTAGCCGGCCTCCGTGGCACGAATGGTAGCGTGTCTTGGCCTTTCATCCGAAGGTTCCGGGTTCGAATCCCGGTCAGCATGGCATTTTTCACACATGCTACAATTCAATCATCTCATCCCTCTGAAGATATACTTAAATGTGGTTCCGAAGGTTAAAAAAAAAAAAAAAAAGAAAGTATAACCATCTAAGTCGAGTGGGATCACTCATAATGGATAGTCGAACTTATTGTTGCTTTGTTATAAGTGCGATTTTTGGTGGATTTTGGTTGAATTTTTTGGTTTTGTTGAATTGGACTTAAGTGATCTTGGATTATGGGTAATTATACAAAGTTTTATGAGATTTGGACAACGGACTAATTTGTTATTGTAGTATTTTTCTAATCTTCCTTTTCGGGGATTAACAAAGGTTCGTGGACTTTGTGCTTTTTATTATTATTATTTTATTATTAGTGGACTGGTGGTTTCGGCAATTATATAAGGTTAGAATATAAAATATAAAGTGTGAAAGGACAACGGACATAATTCTGTATTTTATTTTGATTTTTTATAATATAGGTTATGCCTATTAAGGGGAAATAATTCTAAGTGTTACAAGAGGATTCAACGAGTACCATACGTCACAATTGGAATAGTAAACGACTTAGAATATTTTCATATACAGAGGTTAGTCAACTGTTAAATTCTAAGTCTCCAGTGATTATAAAAGGTAAATCCCTTTTCGTTTATATCTCCTGCTCCCGTAAACCAATTTCCTTCCCCTCCCGGATCTTCACCGATCCGGTCTCTTCTTTCAATTCCGACTATCCCAAAAATTATTTTTTGAATCCCCAAATTTTTTTTTCTTTTTCATGTTTTGTAAATTTTTTCACCCCTTAAACCCCCCCCAAATTTTTGACTTCATTTTGGAAAGATAAATCTCCGGACCACCCCCTAAATCCCCTCCGGACCCCCTCAAAAGTAGTCGAGTGAGAGCTCGAATTACGCGGATTTGAATACTGTACACTAAGAGAGGATCTAAAAAACCACTAAGAGAGGTTTTTCAATAAAAAATACCTATCGGTCATAGAGACCAAAAAACGTCTTCCCCATAAAAGGGAGCACGATGAGGTAGAGGAGAGTAGCGACGGAGATACCACTGAAAGATCGGACCTGGATAATCTGCTAGAAGGGGTAGACAGACTGGTTGTACTGATTACCCAGAGCTGAAATACGAAAACAGAAATACGGGATAATGAACAAGAGAGCCAGAGAACTGGAATCTACTGTCTTGGCTCTCTTCGCAAGTGTGAAGCTAAACTTAACTAACTGAAGCTAAACTTACGGTGGAAAAAGATAGCCAAACCGAGAAGTCTGTTTCTGTGGAGAAGAATAAAATACAAGAACGAATAGAATCTGGTCTTCAATCAAGGATATTACAAGGTCTACGAAAAGTAATTATGGAGAAGTGATTGCTAGATAGATACAAAGGTGTAGAGGTATTGATCACTGAGGCACCCATGAAAGAAGTAGAAGAGTCGCTGGTGTTCATAACGCTCAGGGGATCCTGGGCTAAGAATAACTGTAGCAACTTGGTAGAGATAGAGCCCTTGAGGTAAAGAAAAACTTCGCAACGGGGACCTCCATATCCAGAGGAACGGTAATACTAAGACGTCAAAAACATTGAGATCCTCTTCCCAGAGGATGAAGACGAAGACAAGGGAACCATTTTCGCCCTGACACTAGATGATAAGGAGAAGAGATGATTGCTCACATGTTAACAGCGCTAGATAAGATACAGAAAGCAGTGGGAAACAAACTCCGTTTCTGCTACTCCAACGACAGTTTTGGTATTATGGTGGCGAAAATCCTAGAGTTCTATCAAAGAAAAAATCTAACTCAGGAGATAAGATAAAATTACATCTGATTTGTACTGGGTTAAAGAAGAGCCCTCAGCCGGCTGGACCGCCTTCAACGCTGGTCACGGTGAAGAAGACGGTTACCAGCTACGAAAACCTATTTAAACTTGTTAGTGAAGGAGAAGGTAATGATTTGGCGGAAGATAAAGTATCCGTTAACAAGGGTAGAGCTGATGAGTTACAAATCCGGGTGAAAGAGAGACAATAAATATTTGTTAAAACTATTAGATGATAACCTTGACAATGCTTTAATTGGGTACAACCTGCTTGACAGAAGATCGGTTATAACATCAAAGGCATGGACTTTGATGTGGTTAAACAGGAATTTGTCGAGGCATTTCAAAAAGAGACTGGTTTGCAGACCGTCATGAGGTGATGACTCTGAGACCAGCTTTCGGCGAAACAAAATGAGCAACCGTACACCTGCCGACTAGTGCAGCGGAAAAACTTAATAACAAAGACAGGCTGATTATCGGCTGGCACTCGTATAGGATTTTGGCCAGACATGAGGACCAGAGGTGTTTTAGATGTTGGTGACCTAGGCACTCGTCGCATAATTGTGGAGGACCAGGATCGCACAAGGATGTGCTTCCGCAGCGGAAGCACAGAACATAAAATTAGCAACTCCAAGGAGGGTGCGAAGCCTTCTTTTCTTCTCAACAGGGAAAGATCGAATAAAGAAACAAGGTGTCAATATTACAAGCCGATAAATATCTTCTAAATCCATAATCAATGAGGATTGAGCTCATGATAATAACGTTTTAATATTATGAAAATTTAATTTAAATCGAATGTTTAGTTCAGAGATATAATTTAACAGACAAATAAACAGTAAAATTTAAGAAAATGGTAAGTAATACCTTCATTTGAATAAATTACAAAATAAAATCTGTACATCTCTAATAAATATCAACATTCATTTTTTAAGACACATAAATTACTTTATAAATGTTTGTTATGATTATCATAATTATGAAAATATATTACTAATGCAATTTAAAAGCAACATTTCACTTTATTTTCAGCGCAGAGTTATCTACTCTAGAGGCTTTATAACATCATCAACAGGATAAGTTATTAATGAATGGCAGTGTATGATGATTATTCTACCCTTTTATTCAGTATTAAAAAAAGTTAAAATATTCATCATTAATTTTCGGCTGTATACTTTTACGAAATTCATTTATCAAAATTGCAATAAAACTAAAACAAAAACATTAAAATTCTCTTTGCTATTATATTATTATTATTAAAATGTAATTTAAAACTGAATACATATAACTATACTTTTACAATGTAAAAATAATTCTCATATAATTTTAATTGCAAAAAAAAATTGAAGAAAATTTAAGTTAGTAATTTAATACATGAGTTTCGTTTACATAATGATTTAAAAATAATTTTCTGATTTATTTTAGAAATGAATGCTGGAAAGGAAGAAATTTATTATAGTTTTACTCATTTGTTCGATTCATTTCATACTCATTACAAAATAGGAAGTATATTGAAAATTCTGAATTTTATTTAATATTTGTTTATTTAACGGGATTTTTTCTTATCCATTTTAAAATAATTCAAGTAATAAATAAATAATGTAATAACAATAAATTAAAATTAATAATAAAACATCTGATGTGGATTACTCTCATTATTGAATTATTATTTATCGTAAAACTCTTTTTATAATCAGAGGTTAATAATTATTAATATTTATTTAAGAAAAGAACAGAATTAATCCAATATTTAAGTAAAAAAAAGGAGATGAAGTCTAATTCTAACCGATATGTGCCCTTGAAAGAACCAGATATTTTATTAATTACTTTTCATTATTTACTTTTATTTGACTATAACTCTGGAACCAATAAAAAAAGTACCGTTTATTATACACCGTTGAAATACTCTCAATGAGAGCTTATTACTGCATTTAAGAAAAAGTCCACAATCCAAATTTAATTTTTATTTTGGGCTTTTTTGCTACTTTTGGGTTAGTTGATTACAATCAAAAGAAGAGGTGTTCAATTAGACGTTAACAGTCCTAAATCCAAAATTTGAACATTCTACGGCTAATTGTTTTTGACTTTTGCGAGATACGTACATACCTACGTTCAGACGTTTTAAGATGAAACTACTCAAACTGGATTCAGAGATAGTAAAAATGAATATTTCCGTTGAAATCTGTTAACCTAAATTTTTCGCGATTACAATACTTCAAAAACAATAAGCAAAAAAATGGCCGGTTGAAATAAATTCTTTTTCTTTGTTCATGAAAAATTGTCTTTATTAAATTAATTAATTTTTTTATTTGATCTCCGCTAATAAAACGTAGAGTGAAATTTATAAAACTGATTTCAATCACAAAATTGAATTGTCTCATTCTATAAAAAATTACCTAGACAAAAGGATCCCAACTAAAAAATAATTGTGAGTTAGCGTAAGTAAGCATGGTAATTATATGAAATTTAGCAATCGTTTATCAAAGCAAAAAAATGAAAGGAGTTGCTGTAATCGAGTACCTAACAGACCGGGTATTAAAAAAAATCTGACGTTTAAAAAATGAATATCGATTTTATTTTTCATCCTCAAATTTTTTTCTGCACATTTTTTGGAGCACTGTTAAATTATTAACAGACTGTTAGATTGTTGCACAGGCCAAGGTGTTAGAATTCGGGTTTTAGAACTACGGCTTCGCCACAAGAGAAAGCATGTACCATATACAAGTTTTCTGGAACAAAATCAGTTCATATTGTACAAAGAAATTATATGTTATACTCGAATCTGTCATAGAAATTCTCAGTGGGACAAAAAGCAAACTTAAATGTGTAAACAGTTTTCTGTAAACCGGAAGCGTACTGAAAGAACATTCTACGGATAGGGCTAAAAAAAGTGTCAAAAATGTAGAAAGAGTTCGATTGACTTTCTACAGACCTCAGAAAAAATGTTAAAGTTCGTAGAGTTAGTCATCGACTAAAAATTCCTAAAAGCACAGTCGGTGACGTTGTCCGAAATGACTTATACTAGAGGTATATTTTTACACATGTATACGTTTAGAGCTTCCAATACCAACCGAAGCACTATAACTGATAACTAAACTATTATTGTTGTTAATAATCGGATAAAATTGAAATTGAAATTAAATAATGCCTTAATTGAAGAAAAACTTTTTTCTCCTTTCGCTGCATAAACTTAATACGATAAAATATTTGAATCTAATAAGCGTAACAAAAATATGATTCTAGTCATTCAAAATATTATTGCAGAAATTTAAATATGATTTAAGAATTTATTTTCTGACATTAAGGTTTACAATAAATATATATATGTATATGTCAGACATACCTTTTTATAAGAGTATGAAAAAAGACAAATATAAAAATTTTTTAAATTATAAAAATTAATATTTGTCTCATTTTTCTTATTTGAAGAGAACTGTAATCGGATGTGAAGTGACATACTGATTACATAGTTTAATTTCATTAAAGAATAATTATTGTAATAACTGGAAACTAGCGAATGATATTATCAGTGTATTGACACTTATTTAATTAAGTGTCAAGCGGCAGATTAAACTACGTTTTTGATAAGGCTTCTTTTGTAGATGTATTACGTTATATCAGATAATGTAATTAAAAAGTTCAGATGATCTGACATAAGACCTAATTCTTTTTCAAAGGTAACTTACTATTCCCAAAAGTAAAAACTTTATATTTCAGGACAATTTGCAAAAGAGTAGGTGTTTTTACCTTGTTTTCCTCATTTTGCCGAATATCCAGCTGAAAATTAACATGCCGAGCTCAAAGACGTAAAAATAATATTTAGTGATCATTTAGTTCTTCACCACTGAGATCTGCTGTTTAGTGAACATTATTAATCAGAATAGAGCAATTGTGAATAATTCTTCATGTATCTTAGGTGCTAATTTGGTTCATAATTCTAAAAAAAGCGGCGGTAAATAATGTAAAACCACAAATTAACGTTTCTTTCTACAGAGAAACAATGCATTAAGTTGCATTAGAAGGATTAAAAAAAGAGAAATTTTACAAACATTACATTAACCCTTTCATTGCAGACAAGGTACTTGAATCTAGCTAATAAAATTTAGCACCTATCTTACATTAATGAGTTAAAAAAATTAAATATGTAGCTCTTTAAAGTTTGTTGATTTAGAACTAAAGTATTTCAGAGCGGTGTTAAAATATTATTATTGTACATTTCCAATTTATTAACATACAATTCATTAAAAAACTCACCACCACATATGATAACTGTATACGGCTAACTGTTGCATTAAACTGACTTATAATAATCAGTAATATTGGCTAACATTAATTTATGAATTCTAATCATTTACATTTATTAGAATTTTTAAATTATGACTGAAATTAAATGTGTGATTCTTAACAAGCTGTCATACTTATTATGAGCATCTAATAATGAACTTAATGCTTTTATATTTGCAATTTTCGATCTGAAGGTTTAAAGAAAATATTACAGGGCATTCTCTTCAATTTATTTCTGATTCTCTTTAAAACGTTTCATTTCATTTCTTTTCCTTTTATCTCCCTTTCTTTCTTTTGATCTCGTTAAATTATTTTCTAGTTTATATATGGAAAAATATTCAGACTTCTTATAGTCTAAACCCTGGAAATTGTAAAGTGGCTTATAAGGCTTAAGGGTTGGTTTTATTTAATGACACACTTGTATATATTGTTGTACAGTTATTTTTTATGTTCTTTAAATTGAAATTTCTTTTTAATTTACTGTTACTAGTATTAGAATTACAAAAAACTTTTATTTTTTTAAAAGACCCTGTTATTCATGTTCTAAATTACCTTTAAAATACAAACATTAGATAAATATTATTATTATTATTTTTACTCGTAAATAACACAATAAATAACTTTAGGATTAGGTAAGTATGCGATGTGGTAAATAAGATGAAGGAGCTACCACTGTATCTGATATACTTATTTAAAACAAAAGTGCATAGAAACATTAAAGTATTAATTATACAATTTTTT
>JAAAKQ030284882.1:0-10399 GCA_010016005.3 Zanna intricata | reverse complement strand
ATTATTACCAATGATGAATTAAGGCTATAATCAAAAAATATATACATACATATATATATATATATATATATATATATGTACATGTCATGTACATGTACATGTATATATATATGTACATATATATACACATATTCTTCCTTGAAAGCTATCAAAATTATATTCTTTGAGCAGAGCATTATATTCTTATGTGACAGAGTAGAATCTTAGTAACCTTTTTTCAGGAATGGTCTTAGTTTTAAATCAAAGTCAAGGTTGTACATAATACTTTAATAATATAATATTACATATTAATTTTTATTACACGAAATAAATGTTTTTTATGTAAAAAATAACTATAATGCCATAATGTCAAATAACAGAATAAAAAAAAATTGTTAAATAATTTTATAGGAGACATGAAAAAAATTACTTTTAAACATCTATGTTTAATTTCACGTAATTGATACTTTGCCGGCAGTAGCTCTATTGCTGTTTGCTGAATATCATTAAAAAGGGAAAGTTTCGCGATCAGTTAAAAACGTTGATTATTGGGATTTTTGCAAATGTTGATATTTCAAGATCACCTGTAGTACAATAAAAAAAAGGTTATAGAAATTCCCGGATGATATATGTACTAATTTACGTAGGTTTGTTGACCTGAATATTGATTAATATCTTTTGAATAGCTCAATATAAAATCTATAAATTTTATTTATAAAATGAATGACTCAAAAAGTCTATATATTAATGGTGGAAATTTTAGAGAAAATTAAAAAAAGAAGGAGGATAGATTTCATTCAGCTTTACTTTTTAATTTTTCGTTTTTGATAGTAGACGTAACAAATTGAGCTTTATTATAGAGAAAGCACTTATTAAGTTATTTAAAATTCTAAAATTTTAAGCCAATTTAAGAGAAAAGGATCCACTTGAGAAAAACAGTGAAATTAGGTAAACATAAATATTTATTTGTCTATTTATGTCGATTAAGAAATGCATTTAAATGTATATGACACATTTACCCCACGAAAAAATAACATATTTTTTCTATTTGAAAACTTTTTCTGGAAAATCGTTGATTTCAAAAATTAAATAAATATTAAACATAAAATATTTACCACTTGTATTTTTATACCACTTATTTTTATATGATATATATATATATATATTTAAATCAACGAGACTTTTACAACAATTTTAACGGATGCTCATTTCAAATTAAAACCAACGATTCTCCTTTTAACTCTTTGCACTCAACAGACAACAGCCTCTAATGTCTAATAGTAAATAACGGCTACGAACATGGTAGACATAAGTTACTTAAACTGTACATTTACCCAGATTGAGTAGCGACTGAAGTCGCCATACGGTTAACATAAACTCTAAACGAGACAATTTTCGAATTACTCTCTCTTAACAATCAAATTTTTAAGAGAGAGTAATCCCCCACCCTATCCTCAAGGATGTGACACATTGGGAAACACTGATCTAAACCAGCAGTTCACGTTTGTTAAAGAAGAGAAATAAATAGCTAAGAGGTCCATTTCAATAAGGTAATTACAATGTCACAAAAAAAGAAAATTAAAAGACGTTTGAAAAAAAAAAACAGTTTAACATTTGATAACATTTAAAAATTGATTGTTAAGAGACTATCTGCAGAAGAATGGTTCAGTGATCAAATGAATTATTACCAGTCCGGAGAAACATGAAAACGCTTCTCGAGTTATCATATTCTTAGTACAATAAAAATAGATAGTTGTCTGAAAATTAATTTTTAAAAAAAATCATATTTATGTTCAATTACTGATTAGAAGGAAATATTTGTAAACGTTTTAAGGAATGTTACGGGAATGTCATTCATTCCTGTGAACGAGAAATTTTGTATTTTAGTACCAGGATGAACCGTGTGATTTCCAGAAAAAAAAAGTTTACAATATTATTTTTTATTCCCCTCCATACATATATCTCCTGATAATTTTATTATACATAAATTAATTTTATATATATATTAATTTTTTAATAATTTTATATACATATATAAATCTACTGTGTCTGTTAGGGATCTTTACTGTTTCACGCAAAAATTGTTCTACCACTTGAGCTGAAATTTTGTATGAGCATATTTTTATGAATGGAATGAACATAGAACTATTACCGTTTCGAAATATTTCACTGGTTCAAGATTGTGGCCACTTTAATAATAACTTGCTGTAGTAGCCGGATTGTGTTCCTTACTGATACGAAATTTTCTATGGCCAAACTGTTAGTCAAATCGAATTCGGAGACTCTTGCAGTATTTAATATTGAAATTTCTACAAAAAAAGGTTTCTTTGTGTCTTGGATATCTCTTTTGATTATTGTGATAAATAGCTTTTAATGTGCGACGGTTACGACTCATCCAACATAGACACTGCTATTGTTATTTTGGGGGCGATGCAACACGCCGCGATTGACTTCACCTGCTTCCGATTAATTAACTAAAAATCATAAAATAAAAAAAAATTAAAAAAAAAACAATCACCTACCTGACCGTAGTACATTAAAATCATAATACAAATTTTATTGAAAATATATTTTAAATAATGAACAGTTGATTTTCCATATAAAACAGTATTACACTAAGTTGAGTGGATTCTCAATTGACATAACATATATAGAAGAAAATCTCTGTTACATTTTGTTCAAGGACGACTTTTGAATAAAAAATAAAGCAAAATTTTATCAAAATTTTTTTAAGACAGTAAGTATATTTCTTACTTATAACATCATATATAGGCCAGTGCATATGAAATAGAATTTTCTCGTTGCTAATCATTTAAACGTACAACTGAATTTGTTCACAAATTATTTTTTTATTATTATTAATTCCAACAAATAACCGGACTCACTCGAAAGAATTGATCACGGAAATTTACTGTATCTACCACGCTACCACCTCTACGGTAAAATAAATATGACAAGTTTTATTTCAATATTTTTGTAATTAGCATACCAACCAATTTTATGAAACTGTATTTCATTACAATCAGAAAGGCATAAACTCAATTTTTTTAAATTGTTAGTAATAGGAAAATTTTTAATGTTTTACGAGATAAGACACATAGAAATCCAACATTTCTGGTGGATTTAAAGAAGAGAAAAATTTGTAGCGGATCATTATAGTAATTATTATGTACAATAATTACATTATTTTCTTATTACCAAGACAGTGTAATTATTTAAATAATAAAGTAGTATTTTTCATGAAGATTTGAAAGAAAATGAACGAAGGCGATCCGCACTATTGCTTGATAGAAAGTTTTCTATCCTGTGAATAAAAACAAACGACAAAATTATTTTTCAAAAAGGAAAATGAAGTAATGTAGAGCTCTTGTAACAAGAAAAGCACCGCAGAAACGTGAAAATTATAATATGTATTTCTGAGAGCATAATATTGGTCTATTCTAATGAATTATGGATGGAAAAGTTTTTTCTTTCTCATAGTAAGACGATCAGTTTTTTTTCTAAAAATAGAAAATTCAATCTTCTTCCAATTCGCATACATAAATATATCCCTTTCATGTTTTCAATTTAGTTTATATATTTAGTAAATATATAAATCCAAATACAAAGTTTTAATTTGTTTTTAAGTAGAATATATATTTTAAATATTGATTAAGAAGGAAAGAAATGAACATAAAAGTTGAACAGTTTAATAAAATAAAAAAAAAATTAAGACTTTGCCTTGAAATAATGTTTTTATCTTTTTTTTTTACTTTTTTTTTAAATTTATTTGATTTAATCATACAAAAAAAAAAATACAAAGTAATTTAAATATACAAAAGAATTTTCTAAGTGTCAAATATTTGAATGTTTTTATATCGGGATAAAACTATTAAAACAGTAAACCTGGTTATTTTTTTTTTAATTTTAAAAGGTTGACCAAAGCAAGAAATATTATGTTATGTTGTTAAGATATAAAAACGGTCGTTTCATCTTGTTTTAAGGACAAGATGTGACATCTTGCCCTTAAAACTAGGGTAAAGATATATAGTTTTTCTTTCATAAGTTTTTAAATCAATCAATTTAGCTTTCTCAACTTCAAATCATTTTTGAAAACAGAAAACTACGTAAATGAACTGGCTTAAGTAAGAAAGTATTTCATGAAGAGTCTTTCTGATATATGCGTGTTAAAAAACAAAAGAATAAGATGTTTTGAATTATAAGTTGGTAAATTAGGATTATTATATACATTAACATACTTTATAATTTAACTTTTATTTCTGATTGGAAACAAATATAAAATTATCCCTAAGAGAATACATATATAAAAACACATTAAAAAACAAAATATTTTCAATTTTAATATTCATTTTGTTTATTAAATAATTTAGAAAGAAAAATAATTATTGTTGAAAGATATTTCATAAAAATAATTTCAACATTTTTGAAATTTTCTGAAATCTTTCCACTCACAAACCAATATAAAATTAAAAATGAATAAAAGTTTATACAATTTTTAGGGTTAGAAACAGGACAGTTTATAATAAAAAATTATGCAAAATGATTGAAATAAAATTTTAACTTTTATAACTTATACTTTAATCACAATATAATTTTAATAAATAAAATACAAGAAAATTTGACAACAGATAATTAAAATGAGTTTAAAAGACCGTCGGGTGTTCAGTTCTCCAATTAATAAATCTAAATAAACGAACCTGTACACTAACTTAAAATCTTTAATGATATTGGTGCTCATAAACATTTCTTTTCTTTTTTTTTTTGTTATATTATGTTGTTTAGTAATTATTACTCAATAGTAATATAATACTCGCTTTATACTCAATCATTTACTGACTGAATTTTGCAATTTATTTTAGCCGTAAAACGTTGGTACACACAGAAATGTTCGTTTTTGATGGGTATATAAGGATATGGTATGACTACAATGTTATATTTCTTTAGTAGAAAGGTATATATTACTTTTCTTAATACTTTAGATTGAAATCCTTAGATTTTAAAAATGATAAATACATTTTTAAGAATAATAAAATTTAATTTGTGGTTTTAAAATTTGGTTTGGTTTACGTAAACTGGAAGTTTTTAAATCAATGAGTAATTCATTTAAATTCTAGTATCTTATTTTTACGTATTACGTAACATTTTTATTTCACGTCAGTTGTTGTCAAATGAACGAAACGAGCACTATGGCTCTGAAATAATTTCAGAGACAACTGGGTCTAAAATAGGGATGTACCTTATTCGAGCAGAGTTAAAAATAAATATTTGAGTTCAATAATTTTTAGCTTTGATATGTAATTTTTTTTTCTTGCTGAAAGATTTTTCATTTTCAATATTTAAAAGGAAAAAAAGGTATTACGTTTAAATTCAGTTAAAGGTTTTTTATTTTGTTTGGTTTAGACAGACACTCAAAGCCACACCAGCATGTAGCAGTTTACAAACAGTGTAACCATTCTTGATACTTGGGTGCCGTGGCAGCGATAACCGTTATTCGAATTCTTCTACTATCCTTTTATATAACACTTGCTTTATTATGTAACAGTGAATGGAACTTCGTATGACGTATTGTGGTGTTAGTACTGGACCGTAGAACACAATTTTTTAAAATTTTAATCACCTCAAAATATATAGCTATGATTTTGAACATTATTACATTTTCAGATTTAATTTGATTAAATTCAGAAAGTCGCTGTGCAGTATGTTTAGAATTATGTGATGTATTTTGTTCTTTGGCGTTGTAATGCACCATATAATGCATGTTCTTTCGGTGTTTTTCGCTCAGTTATAAACCAAAACGTCAATTTTTGAGTTGTAATCGATCGTGGTTCGTTTATCGGAATCAATAGTTGGGAGAAACCTAACAGTTCTTTCACTAGAGGAACACATTTTTCGCTTTGAACACGTCTTTCGTAAAAGAACAAGTTTTCTGAAAACTTTCCAATCTTTCTCCTGCTCCCAACCGCAATGCAGTACAAGTTCTTATCAAAATATTTTGAGGTATAGTCTCTGCTTAAGACGCTAATCGAAGTGGAAGACCACTTAACTAACCGAACAAAAGCTGCTTGAAATTTCGGTTCACGCCAAAAGACTAAATTATTCTCAGTGATTTAAACATTTTATGACCAAATTTCCTTGGGTATCCTTCACATTTTTTTTTTTTTTACAGATGAAGCATGGTTAATCTAGGAGGTTACACCACTTTGGTCAACTAACCCCCTTAAGTCTTTACACGAAGTGAAAATTGGAGTCTGGGCTGGTATGAATAGTACGCGTATTGTCGGTCGAATATTTTTTGAAAATACAGTTAATAGTGATCGTTATTGTGCAGTTTTAACAAAAGTGGAAATCAATCAAGTGGAAAAGTGGCGCACACAGCTAAAAGATTAATACCGTTTTTTACGAAATATCTTTGGTAGACGAATCATTTCGAGTGGTTTGTGGCCTTCACGATCACTCGATCTGACTCTCCCGATTACATTGTATGAAGGCCAGAGAAAGAAACTGTTGTATCGCAACAGGTCACGCACGATTGACGAATTTAATCCCGGAATAATGTCATACTTACTCTACATTCCAGTTCAGCATCTGGTTAAAGTGTTCGAAAACCAATTGAAATGTTTGCAGTGTTGTGTTGATGTTGGAGGAGGTAATTTTCTTTATAAACTATTCCAGTGATAATAATATCCGTCTCTATGAAATAAGAAAGTAAAAGTACAAAGTATTAAGCAAGAAAGTTTCGTCATTATACTTCCATAATTTGATTTCACAGCAACTTTCCAAACGCACAATATATGTAACATTAAAATATTATATTGTGTAATAAAGCATTTTTCAGTGAGCCATTTAAATTAACACACAACATATTATTGAAAAATTCTTAATTAATATACGACCATTTTATACGGAAAAATATGTTATTATGTATTTTTCAAAATGGCAAACGTGACAAGAATTACAGAAGCGCTTATGTGAAGCTTGGAATTGTACAATAGTAGGCCTGCAGATGATATAACGTGCAAATCAAAATATATTACCTTCATTGAATGCTGGTGCTCCATATTATTTTCAAACTGATATTCAACAATTTATGCAAGATAACGATTAATTACACTACATAATGGAAACGAAAAAATAACAGAAGAAACTATTTTTCAATGTTAAAACGAAATAAAATTCTTTCAATTAAAGATTGTAAACGCCATCCAATCAGAATTATCATCACTCACTCTTTTCTTGTAGAGAAAAAATAATTTATTCTATAGTATTGTCCATAAGGTGTTCTTGTCGTTTGTGTGTTTACTTTATATTTTGAAATATGAGGAATATGAGAATACTATTCATTTAAATTGTGGTTTCGTTATTTATATGTATATATATTTGTTTATTTTCAGGCCTGTGTGTAGCATTTTGTGGCTCAAACATCTTCAAAAGTTCAAGATCAATTCCATTAACATGCAGATATGCTGAAGTATTGTATTTGAAGTTGAGAATGTGAAAATTTTACATTGAACACTAGATCGTGAATAACGGTGTTCTTTGGTGGTTGGGTTTCAATTAACCTCACATCTCAGGAATGATTGGCCTGAGATTATACAAGAATTCATTTACATTCGTACATATTATCCTCATTCACTCTCTGAAGTAATATCTTACGGCGGTTTCGGAAGGTAAACAGAAAAATCCTTCATATAAACCCTGAAGAAAACCGGTATCCACGATATAATATTTAAAACCGTATAAAAGTAACTGTCTTTACTAGGAACGAAATTAGCAGTTTTTCGAAGACTAGTTTAACCACTAGAACAACCCCGTAGGTCATGTTTTTTTTATCTAAGCATTTTGTTGAGTATAGCGGTGTATTTTCTTTCGTGCTTATGCAATGAGTCAGTGGTGAATACTGAAAACTTGATGTTATCTCTCCATTATAAGATTTATTACTTCATAATATCTAGAATAAATCAATAATTTTAAATTTTGTTTGGGAATAAAATTATTAATTGTACGTGTTTATGTATATGTAAAAATTAACAAGCAATTAAATAGAGTTAATTACATTTATTTTTTATTTTTTAATAAAGGAAATAATGAACTGTACGTTTTATTTTTTAAATTATGTTATGGAAAATATCTTTTTATGTAATACGTTCTTTTACCTATATTGAAAGAAATCTGTGAATATACACAACAAAATATGAGCTTATTGAAATTGTTAAAGTTGAAAAAATACAGTTGTTATAAAATTTGCTTGTAAAAGCTGAGATTCTATACCACAGTCTAAGGGAATATAAGATTCATAATATAGGCAAACAAGCAAATAAGATTTTTCCATAGCTGAAACCTTGTTGCTGCTGCATATGAAGAGACTCAATCTGCTGATTCTGTTGTAGGAGATAGAGAATTATTTTATTGCTGGGATCTCTGGGTTGCCAAGGTTACTCGGGGCAGAATCAATTTATGAGGTCATCGCTTCAAGAATGATCCCTTGGGATAGAAAGTAGCCCTATAATGATTATCGAAGTCCTCCACATCTGTTCCTACTTCATTTTATAGGTTATACTTGTAGGAACAATCATTTTTTGAAATTATTTCACATTATCGTTTTTTTTTAAATTATATTTTATCCGAGGTAATTTCCTTTAGTTTAATTTTATTTAAGTTATATTCTTGCTTTTTTTTTACGGCTATTTCATAGTTAATTTTTAATACTAAAGTAAGTTCTTAATACGAAGTACCACTGGCTTCCACTATGGTAATGGTAATATAAACAAAGTAATAATAATATTAATAGTAATAAAATACACGCTAAACATACATATAATAAATTTATTATCTAATTATAAATAAAAAGAAGCCAATTTTTTGTGGGAAAACACCATAATTTTTAGGTAAAAATTTTGGTTAGAAAAGGGATAAATTTTATTTAAGTGTTTTGCTATGCAAAAGTAAAAATATTATAAATCTAAGCATGCTTATCTAAGCTTTTATTATATGGCATTAAATTTTTTTTAACAGATTGAAATTGTAATATTTTAACTTGATGCATTATCATTTTGCATCGAATGAAAATTAAATTTATAAGAAAAAACGAATTGTATCCCTCAAACTTACAAAAATATAAAAAATTGTATCACTAATATCAGTAGATCCCTTTAAATACATATTTTTATTTACGCCCTACATTTACTTCTGAATTAAGTAATTCAAATCGGGTTCAATGTAATGAATCACCCTGCGGTATTATTATTCAGTGGAGAAGCGAAGTACTATACGAACCCTAATTATTCAAATTTTGTACAAAATAAAAAGTATTTCATATTTTTTTTATCTTAAGTAAAAATCAGTTGTATCACGTTTTTATTTTAACGTTAAGCAATAATTGTTATGTGTAATAGATACGTAGAACCTGTGTTGTGTGACAGAGAAACAAAGATCATCTTCAATTTTTAAAAACAAAACTTAACAGAAAAATGTTATGTATCTGTAAAAATTAAAAACAGCTGTTTTCAATGCATAAATTAAGACCTTTGAAAAATGAAGATTGGCAACACTAACTGTACATTTCGAAATTAATTTGAATACTACTCATTATTGTCATAAAATTGTGGTTGCATGTAAATAATAAACTTAACCGATGTTCTTTTATGTTCTTCGTTTTATCTTTATTAATATAAATTTTAAACTTTTTAAAACATTTTACTTTATTACGTCTAACTTACTATTATAATGTGTATTCAGTATTTTGTCCTGTCAAAATCTTACCATATTTTTACTGAGTATTTCTTAATTTTATTAAAACGTTATTACTAGATGTTCAAATTAGACAGTAATCTTTTTAAGTAATGATTTCATTACGACTTTTAACTGCTAAAATCCATAAGATCATCTCTAATAAGATTAAATAAATTTTATTTGTTTTCAACTTTTCAATTTATTGATATTGGTCAATTTTACTAACATTATTCTACGATATAAAATGTAAAAAAAAAAAAAAATGCAAACGCTTGAACTATGCAGTTTATTCCATGAAATAAAGTTTTTTTGATAACAACCATCTTCTTAATTCTTACTTGAGGGTTTACTTCCTTACCAAACGATAAGAAGTTTGGACTGCTGGTTTAAAACTTTTACGAGATTATTCCTTGAACATAGTATAGAAATTTTATTTTTTAGATAAAGTCAACGTAGTATTTTCTCTGCCACGTTGAATGGTGGTTGCCTTTTTCTTCTTTTGCCGATCAGTTGTCATTACTTACGTACCTTGGAGCCAAAAAAGCACTCGTTAGAAAAAGAGCAAGTAGTTAACGTTCAGTGGTTAGCGACTGATTCTTTTTTTTTTTTTTTTTCTTGTTTTATATGGGCATCGACTGCTGTGGTCATTAGCCCTCGTCACTTTTTTAAATTAATCAATAATCACCGTAAG